>LUCG01146204.1:0-13947 GCA_001633085.1 Carthamus tinctorius
TTGCCGGGGGTGCCGAGCCGGCACCGGCTGCCTGCCGCCTCCCATAGTGGATGGCCTTATAAAACAATGATTGAAAATTACCATTAGGATAGAAGTCATCTAGAAGCTATATGACAGCAACCCAAAAAATTATTTGAAGGTTGGAACCACCATAATTTATTTTGTATTCATTTTGGGATAAAATAAATAAATTAAATGGTATAGGTAGTGCAAATCCCATGGTGACAAAAGACTGTGTACCAATTTTCCTTTAACAAGAAGTATTTTGAAAGTGTAAAATTTTTATTTCTAACCACTCTCTTTTTTTAACACCATAATTAAATTATTTAATCTAAATATCTGTAAGAGTTTCAAATTTTTTATTAAAAAAAACGAATTCTAATAATAAAAGTTTGTTTTAAAAGACCATAATAACTATACTCGAATAGGTAAATATTAATGTTAGATCATATAACTTTTACTTGAATCACATACTATGATTTTCTTTAATCTCTTAAAAAAGATCACTCGTGAAAAATTTCCCACAAACAAATGATACTTTTAGGTTGATCAGACGTTAATCTTTTAACAATTTATGAATTTGACCTGAGTATTAATCTTTTACCGGTTTATGAATATGACCAAAAGTAAATATTTCAACCCCTAACGTTTTAGATCCATTAAACCATCGAAATGGAGAGCCCACACAACAAACTTTACAAACACGACGACATCAATAATTAAATCGACAACATCTAAAAGCATAATTCAAACTCAGAATATTTAAATTATCGTAAATCAATTTTAATCACTTGGATAAATTAAAAAACAACGAAAATAAAAGTTCTGAACTATTTTACTCGTTTCCAAACTCATTTGTTTGGATTTGTTTTTTTTCCCGAATGCTTGGTTCTTTTTGTTATTATTTGACCCTTTTTAACTGTATCTCACAGTTGTTTTTGTTGAGGTCTCTGTTTTTTTTTCATACTGCTTTTTTTATTCTTCAGACTATTACGTGACTTACAAAATCATTTTTTACCACAAGATGCTAACATTTTCTTTAATGTCATTTTCATTAACATATAATTCAAGAACTTGAAAATCATAATTAAGCATCGAATTAGTCATTCAATAACCAAATATATCTTAAATTAAATATTTTATTTATTTTAGTATCTCGTATAAATTTCCACCCTCTTATTCACAAACACACAATCAAAGTCATTGGTTTCCTCTCTAAAAGAACGAACCAAGTGAAATGGGTGTTGATGTTCTTCTTGCGTTATATGTAAGTGTATTATTTTTATCGAATAATAAAGGGAAGAGTCAGCCATTAGTTCCGGCACTTTTCGTATTTGGAGACTCGGTCGTTGATGTCGGAAACAACAACCACCTCGAAACCGTTGTCAAATCTAACTTCCCTCCTTACGGTAGAGACTTCACCGACCACCATCCCACTGGCCGGTTTTGTAACGGGAAACTCGCCTCTGACTTCACCGGTGAGTAAATAGTCTTTCATGCAAATTAAGTACACAGTTTAGCAACGAATTGACGAAATAAAATTAAAACAAACCAAGTTTGCTTAAATGACATGGATGTTTATGTGCTTATGCAAACGGTAGTACATGTTTGTCCACACATAGCCACGCACACTGCAACATCGGTTTTATAACATGCAAATTAAGTTATACTGGTTTTTTGGACGCCAAACAATTGTCTCTTATGTAGATATTTTATGATAAGTTATAGAATGTTCAGTGGCGTCCAAAAATTTTGTTTATGGCATTTTAAGATAAAGTGTTATATTAGTTTTTTTAAATATTATATTATTTGAAAAAAACATTTTATAAAAAAATGTGCCATTGAGTACTTCTTAGGCTATCAGTAGCGCAGTGTCGCAGCCCTCTGAGCCCCCAAGCCCACTCTGCCACATCAGTACCACATCAGTTTTACCATAAACCCACTATAAGCCATCTGGAGTCCTTTCTGTTTAGTACCACAACCCACCAAACCGAATACCCAATACACATATATTTCAATTAAAAAAAAAGAAAAAAAAGAGTGTCAGAAAGGGAGAGGAGCGACTACTCTGGCTAGCTCGGGTTGGCCACACCGCTGCCTCGAGCCCGCTGCGATCGTACCGCAGCTCGCTCGAGCCCGCCGGAGCCCGTAGGGGCGTTACACATAGCCTCAGAAGTATCCTTTAAAAAACTAATATCATAATTTATTTCTAAAACATTCTAAAAAACTTGTTAAAACATCCACAAATGTCATCAATTTATTGTGACACCTCACACAGGGCTTTCAAGTTTTTGGTCCTACAAACTCAACCATTACAAAACAATATGCTAAATTATTTACACTCAGTAAGGTAGTACATTAGTTGGGTTAGCCATGTTGAAGGCGCATTTGGATAATTCAACTCAATGCCTACGGATTGGAACATATCAAACCAACCCAATTCAAATCGTTTGGGGTTATGTCCGGTTGATCCAATAAGAACTTAATTTGGGCTAACAATTAGATATACTAGTTAATGACTTAAAAATCATATTAAATCCACTATACCAAAAGTCATTGGGTTCAATTCATGAGTCGGGCTGCGTTCAATTGACAGTAACCCAATTCCAACATAATATTTACAGTTTATATATTTTACAACTCGATCATCTATTGAGTAGCTTTGGGATAGGTTGGGTTGGGCTAACCGGTTGGTCCGGTTAGTCATTTTTTAGCACTTCTAAACTGTAAAAACCAATTTTACTGTGAAGTAATGACATATAATGTTGCAGGTGAGAATCTAGGATTCACTTCTTACCCTCCAGCCATACTAAGCAAAGAAGCCAATGGGAACAACCTTCTGTTGGGAGCCAACTTTGCCTCTGCTGGCTCTGGATATTATGAGACCACTGCCAAACTATATGTAACACCAAATTTCCCTTCCTATATATATTATCATAAAAAATAATTATATATCATTTTAAATTCACCCATAAGCCAGATTTCCGTGAGAATAAGAGTTACAGTAAGAAGCTATGAACAAAATCTTCATATGCCTTCATTTACATTCAACTACTTTCATTTACCTATTTTTATCATCATAACCGAAACTCTAACAGATTCATGCATGTAAAAGTGATTAAATGTATGTAAAAGTTCGTGAAAGTGAATATAAATTTAAAGATAAAGGTAGATTCAAGTAGTTGAAGGTACCGAAAAGTAGTTGAAAAAACTTAAGTTGGATTAAAAAGTCAACTCATCCAAAGACTCAGAAGTGTTCTCACCATAACTGGTATTGATCTCATACCGTCCTTCGTCTTTATCTGATATCGTATTATTTATATCGAAAAATTTCTGAAAAAATGAATGTAGAGTACAGTACCATTGAGCAAGCAACTTGGGTACTACAAGGAATACCAGAAGAAATTGGTCACAATAGCAGGAAAGTCCAATGCTACATCAATAATCACAGGCTCAATATATCTGCTTAGTTCTGGAAGCAGTGATTTTGTGCAAAATTATTACATCAATCCACTCCTATACAAAGTTTACACACCTTACCAATTTTCAGACATCCTTATTCAAGCTTATTCCCACTTCATCCAGGTAATTAATTTATAAACAAAGTTCAACTTTTGATAAAAAGTTTAATTAAATACTATGAAGGAATTAATTATATGGTTTTTGTTCAAATACTTTGTGTTAGGAATTATATGGGTTGGGAGCAAGAAAGATCGGCGTGTCGACCTTACCACCCATCGGTTGCTTACCGGCATCCATTACGCTCTTTGGTGAAGATAGTAACGAGTGTGTTACAAAGATGAACACGGTAGCGGTGTATTTTAATAAGAAGCTGAATGCGACATCTGTATCGCTAAAATCCAAACTCTCTGGCCTTAATCTTGTGGTGTTGGATATCTACCATCCGCTCTATGACCTCATTCAGAAGCCCAGTGATTACGGTATATGAATGATACACATAGAGAACTGTGAAAACCTGTAAATTCATTGATGCATATACGCATGTATGGTAGAGATATGTACCGATGAATATACTCATCGACATAATACATATTTTGATAGTGTATATGCATCAATGAACATACAAATTCTTACGGTTATCAAATCTAACCATATATATCGTGTTTGTAGGGTTCTTTGAAGCAAGGAAGGCATGTTGTGGGACGGGGTTGGTGGAGACATCGTTTTTATGTAACAAGGAGTCACCGGGGACATGTGCGAATGCAACCGAATATATTTTTTGGGATGGATTTCACCCGTCAGAAGCGGCAAACAAAATCTTAGCAGCTGACTTGCTCCTTGATGGCATCTCTCTTGTATCGTGATTAATCCATCAAAACTGATACATACTTACACATATACATACGTACTTTAAACCCACATCGTTTAGTGTTCGATTTCTTTTTGTAATATTTTTCTGTATCATTTCTACTAATAATAATACACCATATATACGAGTGTTATTTTGTGTTTTAGTTAAGGCCATCCATAGCCATACCACTCGTACCAGCTGCCACATCATAAAAAAATAAAAGAAAAAGAAAAGAAGAGAGAGAAAGAAGAGAGAGATAGAGAGAAAGGTGGGGTGGGGTGGGATACCGGCATGGGGATACCGCTCCCTCTTTGTACCGGCGCCCTACCGGGATGGCACGGCGGTGTTACCGCCGGTACCACACCGGTACCGCCCACATACACCGATGGCTGCGGATGGTCTAATAATGTATAGAATTTGGATATTAAAATGTGACATACGAGTATTGAAATACAAAATATGAAAATGCGCTGTATAAGAAAAAACGCTTGTTGTGTTTGGCAAAATAAGATAGTACATGTCAGGATGGACCATAAGCTAGTCTATTGAAACGCTGGTTGGAGTAGCAGTTTAGGAGGTTTTTTTAATAGCGTTTTCCGATTATACTGTTATTAATATCATTATACCTCAAGATATCATTTTTTGATCGTTTTACATACTTATAAGCTAGTTTTCACCGTATATAATTTATTCATAAGCTAGCTTATTAACTACTAATTAGTTTCGGCCAACAGTTACCTTATCAGCCCGCGGTGAGCTTATCACCAAGCTTTAAACGAGGGAGTGAACTTTTTAAAAGTTAGCGGGTAGAGAGTATCACGAGAGCTACGGTGGATAAAATCCACGTGGACAAAACAGAACCACCAGAAACCGCCATTGTCGACCTCCTCACCAACCACAACAACCACCGCCACCTCCACCACCGGATTTCACACACATTGAGATTTCAGATGGAATCGGATTCCTAAACACATAATCAGCTCTACCAATTGAATTTAGGTTTCGAAAATGGCGTTAAAAGCTATAAATCCAAATTCTTCCTCCTCACACTTTCCGCATTTATCGGTGGTTCACTCGCCGCCGTATGTTGTTTGTAACAGATACGCCTTGATCCGGCCAACATCTCCGGCGATTTCTCTGCGGAAGAGTTGCTATTTTCTGTTCCCGATTCCACTGGAGATTTTGTCGACTGGTAGGACTAAGTCTAAGCGTTATGCGAAATCAACGGAAGAGAGTACGGAGGAAACTTCTGCTGGTAACGGTGATGATGATGATGATGATTCCGGTGAAGAGAGTTATGGAAGATCGGACGAGCTAGACAAAGTTACTACCGGTGGTTCTTCGAGGAGGAATGTTTCGTCTTTGTCTGATGCTCTTAACCTTGGGAGTCGTGATCCGGTTTATGAGGTTTGTTTGGATTTTAATTAATTGCGTTGTTTCGTAGCTTATGCAGTTTGGTTTTGATTTCGTAATGTAATAGTCTGTAATACTGAAAACTTATTGGCAAGGGATTGAATAATCTACACAGTTCACACTGACATACTTGAAGTTCCATAGATTTTGACTTAAAGAGTCTACAAATTATAATGACATATAATATGTGGCAATGGAGTCTCATTGCTCATTAGTGGTAGCACAAGTTATTTGGGAATAATGTACCAGCAAGAACATCAAACTTTTATCCCAAATTAGTTAGAATATGCTAAAAATCAGACATAATTATATTGGCCATATTCATATGGAGAAGGTGTAATTCTAAAAGGAGGGTTTCTTATGATTTCTGATCAAAGTTCCTTGCCACCTTATGCAACAATAACGGTTTAATTTTGTCTTGAGGACAAGAGACTCTACTCCTAGTCGAGGATCTCCTGCTTCAGGCATAGCAATGAATTTGAGAGGAAGGGTGAAAATGCAATTGTTTTAGTTACTATAAAGAGCTAAGGATCCTATAGATATGCATTCATAAATATTCCAGTTATCATATCTACAAGGAAGAAGCAACTTTAAAAATTCACTGTAAATATGTGCATGTGGTTTGAGACTTCGGCTGAAAATGGGTTGATTTCAAATGCACGTTATACTGTTGTTGGTTTCTTAAAGTAGTTTAATCTTTATGTGATATACCGACATTCTTGTGACTTCATTATGATTTGTTTATAGAATTACTTCATTTGCAGTTATTACATCATAAGTTCATCTAATATGCTTATATATGTGTTGTTCTTCTCTTAAAGGTTGTGGAAGTAAGTTCAAAAGGAACGGTCTCAACCAGAAAAGTTCACAGACGGCATCTACTAAAATCAAGTGGTGAACACTCCACAAATAATTATTTATTTGCTGTGGGGGTTGCTTTTGCTAGTTAGCTGAACTACTTTTGCTTCATGCAGCTATGTTCAATCTAGAATTTCATCAACAATCCCATAATTGTGAATGAAGCTCTAATGTTCAAGCAACCTTAATATTCATATATTTATATGTGATAGTTAAAATTTACATGTTACAACTATGCTCTTCCTAGTTACATTTTTCTTTCCTGTTCTCTGTGCATCTTTTTATCTCCAAGTAATTCCGCAACAAGTGAATTAGGTTTATTGTCAACACTTAATTGGCAATTTGGCACGTCTTAATTTAGGTTTCTGATTGCAGGTCTTCGGCCTCGTGACATACGGAGTGTTGATCCATCATTATGGTTGACAAACACAATGCCTTCTTTGCTGGTATGGTGCCAAGCCAAGCTACTGCTATGAAGTCATTCAGATGTAGATCAAAATCTTATTTGTGCGCAGGTGGTACTGATAGATGCATTTCCTGGCAAGATGGTTCATACTTCTGTTGCAATTTTGAAGCTTGTATATCATACATACATACATATATAATGAGTTTGGTTGTTGCATGCTTTAGCAGTAGGCCAGTAGCATCCATATGATCACAGAAGTTGGCATTGGACATTCTTCTAAGAGTCTGTGTTTGCATTCGCAGAACTATGAAAAAAATGTTTCTTTAAAACATGCAAAGGAATTATGTGAATGTTTTTCTTGATTATCCTAGTAAAAAGATATACCATGCAATCACATGAAAAGACCAGATGAAAAATCTGATCTGGTCTTTTTCCTTCCTTTGTTGCACCTGTTTCCCTCCCCGTCTATTTAACTAGAAAAGAACACCAGCCTCAAGATCGATTTATCTAGTCATTTTCTTATTTATGCATTCAAAACATACAAACACTTGAAAGTTATTTTATATGAACATCTCTATAGAATAACCAAGTAACCAACTGTCAGCTAGCTACTATATTGAACAAGGCTTAACATTTAATGGGAGCCACCTGCTAATTCTCTTTTCTGTTCTTAATAATGGAGCTTCTCAGTATTTTCTATCCCTGGTAGTTCCTTCTTTGGAGACAGCTGTATTTTCCATACTATCAAAAGCATAAGCACCATGATTGCTGGTTTGCATTAAGCCATTAATAGACACGTGCCTTATGATTTCTTTTATAGGTTCGTGAAAATGCCATACTGTTGAATTTGGGTTCACTGCGAGCAATTGCAATGCAAGATAGTGTCTTTATATTTAACTACAACCGGTAAGCATTGCTTGTATGAAAAGCCCTCTGAGATAAACTCTTTTTATTTCCGTCCAGAATCAAGGTTACTGGGTGGGACGGAAGGAGGAATCAGCTATTGACACATTTTTTCTGGTTTATCTGTTGAGTATTGCAGTAGAGGAGGAAAAGCTTTTATTGATGATCTATTACCACGCTTAAATCCTAAAAGTATGATTGGAGGAGGTGTAGTGATGCCCTTTGAGCTTGAGGTTGGTTGTCTTCTATATAAATTTCTCTGGATTATATCACACAAGTTGCTTTTGTTCATTTAGCATTTCTGAAACTCTGATAGCTAGAATTTCTTCAGCTTCCATATTGATGTTTGCATGTGTTTGCTTCCCAATGAGTTAAAACTTACAACCATGGCCTTTAGGTCATGTCCTTTCTGATTGGATTTTGCTTGCCCCACTAGTGAACTTAATTCAGGTTTCTAGATTCTGGATCACTGAGGTCTAACACGAACTCTGAACTTGCAATTTCAGGTCGTTGAAGCCGCCCTTCATTCAAGAATACAGCACTTTGAGCACAGACTAATGGATTTAGACCCACATGTGAGTATGGAAACACATAGAGTATATTATGGTAACTAATTCTAGTTCTGTGTTTACCTCCTTATGTTCTCATTTAAGTTGCACCATTACGATTACTAATTCTAGTTTTGTGTTTTACTTGCTTAAACTAATTTGAAATTGAGGACTTCATTTTAGTCCTAGTTTGTGAAAAGACGGAACGAGTTCAGTCCTCATTGTATGCACAAAAGTTGTGCAATAAAAGATTAAATTTCCTTGAGGGAGGTTCAAGGAAAAACCTCAAAAACCGGAAAACTGAGGAACACCCTTGTAGCCCTCCATCTGGTCCATATGCACTTGTACATATAAATAATTGAGGTTTTTTTTTGGTTTTTATACACGTATGCATATTAAAGATTACTTCTATGCACAAGTGCATTCGGTCCAGATTAGGGGCTACGACTTACGAGGATGTTCCTCAGTTTTCCCTTTTTTTGAGGTTTTCCCTTGAACCTGGCCCAAAGTTCCTTATAGCACTAGTATATGCAGACCACTCAATTTCATTACACCCACATGCTAAGAAGTAAGAAGTAAAGAAACCTTTTGTATTGTGCTTCAGGTTCAAGATCTACTTAAGGTTTTACCAAACCGATTAACGGCTGGTATATTGGAACAACTTCGTATATGCAAGCAAACCTTGGTAAACCATTAATAAACCACATCAATTTTCCCTTGACCCTGCATGCCTATTATGTGAACTGCAAATGAACTTCCTCTTTATTCGCATGGAAGGTTGAGCTGGGATCAAAAGCAGGGGCACTCAAACAAATGCTTCTTGATATTCTAGAGGATTCTCAAGAAATCCGTCGTCTCTGTATCGTGGGCAGAAACTGCATCCTGGGTAGAAACAGTGACGTGGAATGCGCAGTTCCACTCGAGAAGCAAATTGCTGAGGGTAAGTAACTAAGTATGTTGCTTAGTTGGAGATATTGTTGTCGAAAATAGTAACTCATTGTTGATCTCATTGTATGCAGAAGAGGAGGAAGAGATTGAAATGTTGCTAGAAAATTATCTTCATAGGTAGATATCTCGTCCAAAAAGAACTTGACCTATGTTGCAATTTGTCGGGTATGCTTAAAGCATCTCCACAGCTTCTCCAAATGGAGAAAATTGGCATTTTGGACCATTTTTTGCTCCAACTTCTTCTCCAAAATGGAGAAAGTAAGAGACAGAGTGCAAAAATCTCCAAATTTAACTCTCCAAAATTGATTACCATGAGAGAGAAATGATTTCTTATTATATTCCACCTATAAGAATTTTTCAAATGAGATGTTTATGAGAGAGATAATATTTTATTAGATATACGTAATAGTTTGATAAAAATAAGACCATCCTTAGCCAGGCGGCACGGGAGGCGTCAAGGCGCCGGTACCGGTCAGTACCCCCCGGGAACACCGCCGAGGGTGATTGGTACCGGGTAAAAACTTCATGGCCATGCCGGTTAAGAATGCTACCCACCCCACCCCACCTTCTCTCTCCTTTCTCTCTATCTCTCTCTTCTTTTCTTTTTCTTTTATTTTTTTAATTAACTATTTAGATTGGTAAGGGATTGGTATGAGTGTGGATGAATTGGTAAGGATTGGTAAGGTGTTGGTAAGATAGTGGAAAGCTGATGTGGCGCTGAGGTGGCAGCTGGTACCATTGGCATGGGGCAAAACCACTAAGGATGGTCTAAGTAATGATGTTATCTCCAAAATGGAGAATTTGTTGGCATTGAACGCAGTTTTATAGAGATTTTGTACTTTGGTTCTCCATTTTGGAGAATTTTTAGAGAATCTGCTGGACATGCTCTTAGCAAAAAGTTGAATAGTCTTCCTATGATTGCAGATGTGAATCATGTCATAATCAAGCAGAAAGACTTCTTGATTCTGCAAGAGAAATGGAAGACTCGATTGCTGTTAACTTGAGGTTTGCATAAGTTTTTGCCATTTGATATCGTATTTTGATGGGACAACTTGTATGAACTTTTTGTTTTTACCTGAAGTTGAAGTCGAAAGAGAACTACCCAATTTTCATGGGACATTCTGAAGTGGAAATTTTTTGCAAGAAAGACAGATGAACGATAAAATAATTCATTTGATATGTAAACTGTTTACTCTCTTTACCAGTTCTCGGAGGCTTCAGGTCAGCAGATTTGAGTTGCTTCTTCAAGTTGGGACCTTTTGTCTTGCAGTTGGTGCTCTGGTTTCAGGTTCTTACTTTCTGCTTAAATCATACTACTTTCAATTCCATGGATATGCAAGATTCGACTTTATGCCATACTAATCAAAGTGTTTAGGTGTTATTAGATCAGGAAAGCGTTTAAAAATTAGTTTAAAGAAAGAAAGGAAATATTTGAGCATCTCAGAATGCAGGAAGAAAATGTTTCGGTCTTAACAGTTGATCGATTTTCATTCCAATTCCAAAGCTATATTCGGTGAACCAAACAGACAGTATTCCAATTTCTTAACAGATTCCATTCCAATGTTTGCCAACCAAACAGATGGTCAAACTTGATAACATTCCATTCTAACTTCAAAGTCAAATTCCAGTGATAGGTTCCATTCCAATGCCTGCCAGGCTGCCAACCAAACAGGTGGTCAAACTTGACAATATTTCATTCTAACTCCTTCAAAGTCAAATTCCAGTGACAGGTTCTATTTCAATGCTTGCCAACCAAACGGGTGGTCAAACCTGACAACATTTCATTCTGATTCCTCCAAAGTCGGATTCTTTTGATAGACAATCTATTAACGTTCTGCAAACCAAACAGCCACCTTAGAATTCTAAAATCAGGCATTATTTCTGTTGCAATGCAGGAAGAAAATTGGCTTATTCCATTAAGTTAAAAGCACCAAAAACTCATTGTTCGTTTTGTTTGTAGGTATTTTTGGCATGAATTTAAGATCCTACCTTGAAGAACATGTGGTACTTACTTCATCAACTTTCAAAATCTCTAGTGCCCTTCCTACATATGGGGAACAGAACAGTCGACATCTTCTAACACTTGCGTAATTTAATTTATCGTATGCAGTTTGCATTTTGGCTGACTACAGGAGGAATCATCTTTGGTGCTATAGTCGCATTTTTCCTCACGTATTCGTACCTCCGTGCAAAGAAAATTCTTTAGGCTGCTCTTGCAAGTTACATCTTCATCCGATCAATTACCATTGCAGCAAAAAAAAATTGTATTTTATATATAATCATAGACAAGGAATACAAAAGCAGAGATGAAACCATTACGATCTAAGATTGGAGTTCTTGATCGCAATCACTTCAACCAAAAGATCGAAGCTCTGGTTCCATTAGAGGTGAAGTATGCATGATTACAGCAAGATAGCAGAGTAGATATATCGTATATGTAATTCCTAAATCTTTGTTGTATGTATATCAAGTGTAGCACATGTTCTTAACTTCTTGTTTCAAGTTTCGGATGTAGTTGGCATCCGAATGTGAAGTCCTCATCTATTGTGTGTAAAAGAGAATAGGAGAGCGTTTGCTTTGAATGATTTTTAGGGATTTGAATTTTGTGGAAGAATTTGGAAATGGATGGATTTGGAATCTTTAATGCGTGAATGAAATTGAATTTCATAATTTATAAATGGGTTAAGTACAACAAAATGTATCTAAGTTGTCACATTTTATTATTGTATATACTCAACTTAAAAACTTACCATTGTATGTATTGAACTTGCTAAAATTGACATTCTATGTACTAAACTACCATTCTATGTACTGAGCTGCAAAAATGGCAATCTTTTATGTTGAATACATACAATGATAAGTTTTTAAGTTGAGTACATACAATGGTAAAATGTGACAACTTGGATACATTTTGGTGTACTTAACCCTTTATAAAAACAAATGTTTTTTAACATTATTATATACTAATCTTACGAAATCCCATGAAATACCAACCACCCTTATGGTAATTCAACAAGACCCAAGGATTCAAATCCATAAAATCCTCCAAACCAAACATGGATTTGATTGAAATTCAATTCAAAATCCATTCCAATCCAAACAGAAGTTAGAAACACTGGTAAGTAGTTTCAGTCAATATTACTGCTGACATTCACATATGTACTATTGTTGATAAAGGAAACACAAGTTTCAGTTGAGGAGAATTGATACAGAAAAAGCAAGACTTTGGTTTAAGGGCCATTGAAGTTATATGCCATTGGGATTGGTAGCCAACAAAATTAGAGGCAGAAACTCAAATAAAATGTGCAAATTGTGTTTGTTACCACCACATTACAAACAATACCAATAACACAAAATTCCATATAAAGTGTACAAAGAATACTTGTAGGTACACATCATTGAGCATGCTTCACAAAAGACCTCATTCACAAATCCGCATGGACTTCAACAATTTACTAAAACTTTGGTTCCTCATCATCTTTTCCACCAACTCCATGGATTGGAGGAGATAATGTTACCCTTCCATACACTCGCCATCTATCGATTCATCCCTGAAAGATAGAAACAACGAAAGTAAAACAATTTTTCTTAATGTCAACTTGATTTCTATCTGGTAATAAGATATGGAAACCCAAAGAGAAAAAATGGAAACATGGTTTTTAACCTTCAAATTAAAACTGGTATATACATATATATACAAGGAGGCATACACAAGATTGGGTTCTGTTGAGAAGTTGAGGTTAACGTGAGAAGCATGAGAAGTGGTTATTAACTGTTGGATGAGATGCACCGGGTCAATTCCCTTCTAAAGCGCAATCCATGAGAGAGCATGATATTAAAAGTGATCAACGGTTCAGATTCACTTCTCACGTTAACCTCAACTTCTCACACGACCCTTTGCCTACATATACAATATCAAATTATGTATATGTCAATTAGTATATTCATCATTGTATATGCTGATACTATCTATGCATTGATGCATATATATTAGAGTAAGGGGTGTATATGCTGACACTAAGTTAGCGAAAATGAAAACCACGAGTCCCATCCGTGTACTTATTTTGATTTCGGGACCAGTGTGGGTAAAAGGTGTAAATCACAGGGACCAAATATGTAATATACTCTATATTATAGAAGAAAGTTCAAATGTGAACTCAATTTTGGTTGTGAATGTAAGAACCATTAAAATCGCGCCACGTGACAATCTAAATCGGCGCCTAAGCTTTATTCGGTACGAATATCATACATTCTGAAACTCAAGCTTTATTCACTTTATTCAGTCGGAATAATACATGAATATTCATACTGCATATTGCCACATGGCACGATTTTAGTGGTTCTCGCGTTCACAATGAAAGATGAGTTCACATTTGAACCTGACCCATTATATATATATATAGAGAGAGAGAGAGAGAGAAAGGTTCATGCGAGAAACATAACTTTTTAAGAAAACGTGAGGACGAATCTCAGCCACTCATCCGGTCAATAAAGGCGGTTTTGACCGGGTCACCCTCCTTTAATAATCTCTACCCTCCCATGAATTGCGTCAATCCTCC
>LUCG01146372.1:0-14649 GCA_001633085.1 Carthamus tinctorius
AGTGTTATTCAAACTGAATAACGCTGAAACACTGAATGCAGTGTTATTCAGTTTGAATAACACACAATATTCAAACTGAATATGTCAGGTGGCGCAATTTTAGTGGTCCTCATGTTCACAACCAAAATTGAGTTCACATTTGAACTTTCGTCTATATATATATATATATATATATATATATGACACAAACATCAAAGGAGCAATATAAGATTAATGNAGATTTTCAATAATCTATGTGGGGATTGATTTCTGTTTTATAGACCCCCAAGTCCTTGATTCGCCTTATTGAGCGAATTCAAGTTCCGGACTATATCACCCACTCGTGATCTCATCTTCTAGTATCCCATTAGCTAAACTATGGTTAACCACATTGCATTATTCTTTTATTTGGATCAAGTGACCGGAGATCTCATATGAATCACAGTGCTATGTAAGGTAGATACTCGAGTATGGTGTTAGTTTTGGGCTCATCATAGATGCTAACTCATTTTGGCTTCATATTCCATGGAAATGATTCTTCAGGTTTTGTATGATTCACATTTTCATCATGCTATCAAGGTTTATTGCGTTAGTTGTAATATGATTGGTTGGGTTGATTGCTATTACTAGAAAGAGAAACAAATATGTGGCGGTCGAAGTGAAGGAATTAAGAAGATATTGGAAAAAGAAATCATAAGTCCGTGCAAGAACAACGTGAATGCTTCACCGGAAAAAGACCGGTGAGGAAAGTCTGCACAGTCTCGAAGAAAATTTCAAGAATTTTTTGAATGGTAGTCAAGAAACGTGTCCGAAAATGGAAAGCAAGGAAAAGAAATTTGGCGGACCTTAGACGACCTTCAAGTCATCAATCTATCTATCAGTTTTTCTAAATTTCATAAACTTACCTTTCTCGTTTCAAAACTATTTTTACAACTGGTAGGAAAAAAGAAAAAATAGTTTTGAAACGAGAAAGTTAGGTTTATGATATTTAGAAAAACCGGTAGATTGATGACTTGAAGGTGAGTCTCGGTCTCCGTATATATTGAGAAGGTCCGCCAAATTTCTCTCTCAATTCCAATTTTGAACCTTTCTTGATTACCTTCAAGACGTTCTTGAAATTTGCTCCAAGACTGGGCAGAAGTCCTCACCGGTCTTTTTCCGGTGAGGCAATCGGCGTCTTCTTGCACGGACTTGTGATTTCTTTTTCCGATATTTTCTTCAACTCCTTGACTTCCACCGCCATAGATTTTATTTCTCATTCCAGTATGAGCAACCAACCCAACCCACCATATTACAACTCATGCAATAAACCTGATGGCATCGTTGGAAGTATGAATCATACAACACTTAGAAAACCTCATTTTATGGAATATGAAACCAACCTTAACGAGGCGGTCGAAATTCCATCAAGAAGTCCTGGCCATGACAAGTAACCATGTAGGTACCGAGGGTGTGGGGGTGGTGTTCCCCGCGGTACCGATGATACACCTCGGCAATATCGAACCCACACCCAATGCTCTAAGGGAAGATATCTGGAAAGTATCTCTGGCCACTACAAAAGAAGAGATATGCACTTGCTGACCGAGTTTTATCTCGTAAGACATACGATCAATAGCTTTTTTCATATTAAGTGATTAACAAACGTATTAAAACTTATTGCAATATAGCTTCTTACTAATAAGAGCCAAATAAACATCATGTTACTAAAGTTTTATATACATGATTATAAAGGATGCCTATTGCATAGCCAACCGACCCGGAACCAAATTTCTAACGATTGTCAAATATTTCTTCATTAATTTTTTAAATATTTAATTGTCAACCTTTTTTTTTTAAAGGGTTTCCGGGCCAAAGCCCGACTAATCCCCGGCGATTTTGGGGCTAAACATAGCCCCACTTAAATGTCCCCAGGCATGTGCACGGGAAGGCTCGAACTCGGTTAGGGCGCTATAAACCCCCCGAGTGATAACCAATCCGCCACAGCACTGGAAGACTTAATTGTCAACCTTTTAATTAATCCTGATTTTAATCTTTGATCAAAAGTTGTTTTTTATTTAAAATTACATCCAATTTATAACATTTTTAATCATATATAAATAGTTATACTTCATTTAACATCTAATTGTATAACAAATATAGTGATATGTAATTTTGTGGGTAAACATTTATTACAAAAGACCTGGTTTGATTTAATTATTGATTTTCTCTAAACTCTATATTTGCCAAAATATGGCAAATATGTTAATTTGACCTTAATTTTCTTAGCTTAATTTTAATATTTTTCAAATCCTAGTATTTTGTCTTCTTGATGTTAAGATATGAAAGGGATCATATGAGAATAACAATTATGGTGCTACTGGGAAGAACACTTCAGAGTTTTTGTTTGTGTTAACTTTTTAATCTAACTTATTTTTCTTCAACTACTTTGAGTATATTCAATTACCAACTTCTATATACATTTTAATCATTTACATATTATTGAAATATAGATAGAAGTTGTCCAATCTTGACACTTCTGTGCTTCTAATATTAGGTTTTGTTTATTTTTCAAAGGTGGAAGGACTAGTGTTGATAAGTTTGATATATTGAGCGGTAACGGAGCTTGTGCTGATATATTAGGGTTTTACTCTCACAACTCATAATATTTTCAATCGCTAAGTTTGTTTATGTTGTGTTCTCAGGACTCTTTTTACAAAAGAAAGGGAAAGAAAGACAAGGAAAGTGAAAAAGACTCGTGTTCAAAAAAAAAGGAGGGAAAGGAAACGAAACAGAAGTGAAATAATAATAATAATAAGTTTCCTTTTAAAACTTTCTTCCCAAATGTGGGAGGAAAGGAAAGCGAAACAAAGGAAAGGAAAGTGGATTAAACTAATTAAAAAAATTATTAAAGTTACAAACTAACCAACATATCATTATAAAAAAAAAAATATTTTAAAATGGTATATTTGTAAAATTGACATATTTCCATCCTTTATAGAAGTCCAAGAATATGGAAAACAAATAACCCTTTTTATCCTTCATTTTCTTTCCTTTGGAGAACACAAATAAAATATCATATTCCCTTTTTTTTTATTTTCTTTTCTCTTTGAATCCGAGAACACAACATGAGAGATATCATATTTGATAGTCTTTTTTTGAACAACAGCTTACACACACCCAACTAACCTACTCCTAATAAATGGTTTTAGAGATTAGGGTAAGAGTTATTTTGAAGTTTGTTTCAATGATTTTGTTTGTTAATAAAAGAAGATAACATTGAAGGTTTCCCGCTACGGTGAAGAAATCAATGCATCCTTGCAGAAATGTTTTTCGGGTTCAAATCATCAGCATAGTCTCTCCATTCTCCTTTTTCTTGCCCTTCGATTTTATTATTAACTAAGTAGGATTTTTATTCTATCTTAACCTACGGTTATTTTGTTTTTCATTCGGCTACTTAGACCATCCACAATGATTTTACTCATTGCCAATGGTACCAGCTGTCACATCAGAGGTAAACATTTTTGAAGAAGTCCTATGGCGCCCAGCTGCCCCGCCGGTATAAATACCTAAATTTTGAATGCAAATCACTCCCAATTTTAATTTTTAAACTCTTGTTCGTAAGAGGAGGAGATGAGGAGGAGATCAAGGAGAAAGTCATCCATGGCAGATCTTCTATTTACACCGCCGCCGGGGATGGCGACTCCAAACCGATCACCGGCTGGATCTCCGAAGATCTTCAAATCCAGTTCAAGCTGCTTCAATACACCTACTACGAATTCCTCTTCGTCTCTAAAGGAGGACACCAGAAGCAACAAAAACAGCACCGAAAAACCTGCTGCAGAGCCGCCTGAATCGATATCTCCGGCGCCGGAGATGTCTTCACTGAAGAAAACAGGCGGCAGGATCGCAGATCTGAAGGAAATGGCGTCATCGCGGATTGATTCGATCAAGCGTCAGATCGATTGCTGTTATTCTGATATACTCGAGGATTTGGAAGTGTCTCATTCTCGCCTACACAAACGATATAAGGTCAGTCATTACCTCTCGCTCTTTTGCGTATACTCGTAGATATTTTTCTAGTATCGATTTTAGTTGCAGAGAAGTTTAATCTGCTTATTGATGTAAAATTAGGTTTAGAAAAGTTAGTCCTCCTTGTTGATGTATAGTCTCATTGAAAGTTAGTTCTGAATTTCTGATGATTGATGAAATTTGTGGTAGAAAACCTACTTTCTGCTTGTAGATTTTCTCATTGAATTAGAAACTTAGTTGTATGAATGTTTATATCTGATTATTGATGTGTTTCTCTCATTTCTTAGTAGGAAAATTCGATTCGGATATTCATATGCAATCAGAGATAGTAATTTCTTCTTCTTCCTTAAATAAGCTATGTTTGATTTGTTTTCTAGTGTATTCATGTGTTGGTTTATAAAATTCAAAGTTCATTGATATGATTTTTGCATCCATAAGATATTAGATAATTGGAGATCGCGTTTCATGTCATTTGATAACCAGAGATCATGTTAGATACCTTCTCTAGATTGTGTATTTCTATCTGAAGAACAGCTAACACAAACTTTAGCTGCAAAAGGATCATTCAGGTTGTTTTTGTAATTTGATTTCTGCACTTTATATGCAACTGGAGATTGTATCTTTTATTATGTGTTGTTTATAATGCAGAGACATATAGTTGCTTCAAATAAGTTCTCTACTTGATGTAGGCTTTGAAGAAGTTATGGATTTATATGTTGTTTCTTAGAATTAAAGCTTTGACCTTCATTTAACTGAGGAAACACAAGTAATGATTAGATTGATGCGCTATAGGTGATAACGAGAAACAAATGCTTTTACATATGTGGATTTTCAATATTCTGTGTGGGGATTGATTTCCATTTTATAGACCCCAAGTCCTTGATTCGCCATCTTTAGCGAATTCAAGTTCTGGACCATCACCATCTGGTGATCTCTCCTATTATGCCAGTAGCTAAACTCTGGTTAACCACATTGCAGTATTCTTTTATTTGGATCACTAGACTGGAGTTCTGCATATTGTCCCCATAAAGATGATATGAGATCTCGTATGGATCACAATACTGTGTAAGGTAGAAATTAGTAGACTACTGGAGTATGATGTTACCTTTGGCCTGATTATAGATGCCAACTCATTTTGGGGAATTCATGGAAGGAGCAGTTACAAGTTATGAGTAGAATCTTATCATCTATGAAGAATGAAATTGCTTCCATCGCCTACCTACTTTTTTTCTTAAAAATTGATCTCCCTTATCTATATTACTGGAGGTCCAAAACCAAGCATGTGAACAATCATTGAATGAAGCTGAAAAGGATTTCAAGAAGATGATTGACCACCTGAAGGAAACTCATGACGCGATGGAAGTGAGTTTTTCCAGTCTTTCTCCACACACTCGGTGCTCAAGTCTCCCCATTACTTTTACATGTCTCACAAGATTGATTGTTTCAGGCATCGTATACAGATCTGATAGCAGAAGCACAGGCCCGAGCTACTCGATGTAAGTTTCTATGTACTCACTCGTTTCATTTCTAAAAGTATGCATCTATTATGATTTGAAATAAGCATGGTTTTCTTCCGAAAACCTGCCTCTAACTTGATTAAGCTCTTTTGCCCATGCTCAAAAATTCAGTATGCAAAACAGCCTTCCCAGAACTTTCGCAATCCGTAGAGAAAGCCATTGGTGAACTAAGAAACCGTTATGGGGCTCCATCCGCTTGATTATAGAACACCTTAACTAATACTTTGGTACGTAAGCTTTTACTCGACATGATTAATGCATACACTTTTCTTATTATCTAAAGTTAGCTTTTGGACTGCATTTTTCGATATTCAGTTATAGAAGTTATGGCACTTGAAATAATCCACCATACTTCTTTATGTTTTCCAGGGAAAAAGCTACCGGGAAGAGGTTGTTCTTGAGGCATCATAGGTAATGCAACTTCTTTTGCTCTATTTACAGTTTTCCGGGTTCTAGTAAGTAGTAACTAGTTTTCCAATGTTAATAAGCGGAATACGTTGGTAGGAATGTAGGAATATAACTAGAATTTCGGATAATAAAACAGTTGGTGGAAGGGATTTGAATGTTCAAATTTGACAAGGGATTATTGCGAAATGTGACAAAAGTGTCCCCAAGTGACCAAGTCCTTGACGTTTTATAGGTTTTTATGAGATGAACCTAAACTTGAAGTTTTCTTAGAAACATATGTCAAGAGTCTTCCAAGTCCAGGTTTTCCGGGCCTCAACCTAGGCCCGGGCCTTCCAAGCCCCTTTGTAGTTTGTACTTTGTAGTAAGCAAATGTAAGTCTGGTGGAGGCAGACTTTGGGTATGAAAATAGGCCTAATTAGGCTTTTTTTAGGCCAACATTTCTAGGTCAAGCTTTAACCGGACCTTGAACAGTTGACATGAATTGCTTTTAAAGCCTTGACTTGGTGTAGAAACCAAAATCGGTTCAAATGGCAAGTCCATGATCCAAAGAGCACGTTGACAAAATAGCTTGTTCCTACAAGGTTTTGGTAATATTTATTTTATTTTCATTTCTCTGATATATTTGATTATTCTACGACTGTTATTGTATAGAATTTGTGTATCAATTGTTTAGAATAGAGAACGAATATTTGCTATATAAATTTGATACTACAGTAACTATAAGATACATAAGGTGGCCAAAATGTGTCTAGCCTAGGACCAGTTTGGCAAACTGGTAGGGATTGGGACAAGCTCAGCGGCTCGTAATCGGTATTTTTATGAAAATTCATTGGCTCGACTCGGCCCGAGACTGGGACCAATTATACATGGGCCTGACTTTTTTTAAATCAAGTTTTTGTAAATTGTATATCAAGTTTATCATTTCGACAAGTTTTTAAGTGTTTCAATACTAAATCTTAAAAATCATAATTATAAAACTTCTATGACATTTTTGTGTATGAAATATTTAAATAAAGGTTAAATTGTATTTGAATGATAAAAAAATTCAAACAATATTTTCTTCACATTCAAAATTGGTTTTTGGAAGAAGAATGAATACGTTGGGATCGGTTTTGTCCCCGAAATGAGACTGGTACGGTTACAAATCATGGAGACTGGGCCATGTGTTTTTGGTTGATACTGAAACCAATTACAAAATGAAAATCAAGGACAAGGATTGATTTGGTCCATCCCCACCGGGGCCGGTTTTTGGTCATCTCTACAAACTAACATCCAAATAACATAATTACATAAATAGATTCATGTTAACAAAAAATAAATATTCAACTTCTTGATTGAGATTTTTCAAAGCATAAAAAAAATTTGAGGTTATCATTGTGGATCTGGACTGGATAATGGTTGGGCCTAGATAATTATTGAATTACCAATGAATAATGATCAAGCCGTTTTTTCTAGCAGATTTGGTATAATTTCTCTAAAGTAGAACATGAATGATCAAAAATTTAAAAAAAAAAATTCCTTCTCTAACAGCTTTTCTGTTTTAGAATCTATCATCATTTATTTTATTAAAATATATATTATATTTATTATTCTAATAAATTTTAAAAAAATTCTTTAACAGTTAATTATGTTATTGGTGGAATACATTAAAATAATGTTTCTCTCTCATTATTTAGAGGTTTTAAAAAAATCTTTATATTTAGAGAAAACTTCAAAATTTTCTATTTTAGCAAATGGTTTAGCAATGCTATTAGAGCACTTTAGAAGAAAAAAAACCCCAAGTTTTTCTATTTTAGCAATGTTGTTGAAGATGCTCTTACGTACAGGCAAAGTGGCAAACCCAGGAGGTGTTATGCTTTATCTTATGAAAAAAAAAAAACTATTCAAAATACACAATTTCATTCCGACTTAAAAATAGTATGTCGTAGATACATAAGTTGTAAACAAAAAAATCTTACAAAATAGAAGATTTTCCCTCCAAGTTCTTCGAAAACCAAATATTTTATAATCTAAAATTAGGATAATAAATTAATTTTTATAGATAATTACAATAGCTATATAGAGAAATATTACTCAGTGTGTTAAACACTTGATAGTATTTGTTCAAATTCTTCCCCCCCCCCCCCNACAAATATTTTTTTCAAAAGAAAAAATAGTTACAAGATAACTAATTAAAGTATGTGTTTGTCTATTTTTTTCAAGAATGATGGTCCAAGCTCGTTTTTCCGATGGGTGGGCCATATCAAGGTTGTGTTTGGCAAAAAATAAGCTAGCTTATAAGCTAGTTCATCCAAACATGTACCATAAGCTAGCTTATTGAAACGCTACTTTGAGTAGCGTTTTGGGAGCTTTTTATAATTTTTTTCAATTATACCCTTATTAATATTAATTATTAAATTCAAATAAGCCTTTTTTGTCATTTTACATACTCATAAGCTAGTTTTTGCCAAACATAATTTGTTCATAGGCTAGCTTATCAGCTACTAGTTAGCTTATCTGCAGTCTGCTAGTTTGCCAAACATAGCCCAAGTCTAGTGGATTTGTTGTAATCGTGAACAACTTTAAAAAATGTTTAGGATATAACACAACAAAAACACAATATGATTTCTTATATATCCACTTAGGTCTCGCTTGTTTTTTAAGAGGTCTGAAGTCTGATTTAACATCTAGAAAATAAGAGGTGGATGGTACACCTCTTAAAATTTCAGAGGATGGTAAGGGTTTTCAGACATTTTCTTAAAAATAAAACACTCTTAGTTCTGCAAACCTCTTAATTTTCATAATTAAGATGTTTAGAGGTAGTTTTTAAAAAACAAACAGCCTCTTAAAAAAACGGAGGATTAAACTCGACCAAACCAAAATAGCATTAGTTCTCAGAGCTTATATCGGCCCTAGTATCATGGATTGGTTTGCAGAAGCACTTGACTCCGTTAAAACCTGGTTGTAAACCATTTCCTAAAGATCCAAACGTCTAGACTTACTTTTGCACAAGAGTCGATGGATTATTTAAGAATTGGGTCTAGTCTAAGACCAATAGACCTTAATCGATTCTTTATTTTAGACAAAGGACCTATCCTTGTAAGAACCTTTTTTGACATGTAAGTTATCTAAAGTATTGAACCGAAGTCTGGTCCTTGTGCATTCCTACAATCACTTATGAGCATATTCTCTTAAAGAGGATTCTATGTTTTGTTTTTTTCTTAAAAAAGAGAATCATATCTTACAAAAACGTCCTATTTATACAAACAAATATTCTTTAAAATGAAAAAAAAAATATCATGGTACATGTAAATCGAGGAAATGGAATCTTATGTAGCTCATCTATTCACTCATTCTCTATTTATTAATTAACAATTATACAAATATAAGATTCAAATAAGTCAATCCGATAAAAGAAAATCGATAAATCTGATAAATTTATAAAACGAAAATGGCATATTCAATAGTGATAAAAGAATCTATAATCTAATAAAACTTTTAAAGATACTAAAGGAATATGTTAGGTTTAAGGTACAAGTACTACATAGAAAATGGGCTTCTTAATAGTGTTGATTGTAGGTATAGCCTATATGCCTTTAAGCATCCCTCCCTCACCATAAAAAGGTTGATGCTTGACCTCCAAACCTAAAAAAGCCTATATTCATACAACACAAAGATAGTTTTTGTAACCAAAGCCTTCAACTCTACTATTCACATTTCATTTCATTCCAACTCTTTTCTACC
Source organism: Carthamus tinctorius (assembly GCA_001633085.1). Taxonomy (NCBI): domain Eukaryota; kingdom Viridiplantae; phylum Streptophyta; class Magnoliopsida; order Asterales; family Asteraceae; genus Carthamus; species Carthamus tinctorius. The sequence goes on from LUCG01146372.1 coordinate 9,636, forward strand.
CTTTCACCCTTTCACCCTTTATTCCTATGTATTCTTTCCAATGAGAGAAATTGAATTTTATTGGAATTAACAAATTTCTTTATGAAAAGAGATTGTTCATGTCATCACCTTTTTAGTAATTTCAATCTTAATGAAATTCAGATTTTGTTAACATTATTAAAGGACAACCTTGTCATTTAACGGAATGGAATCGACTTTCATTCCAATTTTTGTCAATTAAAGATGTAGTCAAAATAGATTTGAATTTTATTTCGAATCTTTAGAATATTCCAGTTTTTGTTGGATTTCATTACTTTCAAAAGCATAATACGAACTATACACCTTGCAGAAACTCCCACTTTAACATGTTATCCCTTCAAATTTGTATTCATAAGTATTCCAAGGATTTTCATTATAAATAACAGATTCTCAATCTATAACAATTTTGAATCAAGAAACTTAATAGGCAGCTCATTTGTATCAATTGACATTGCTCAATGGTAAGTGTCTATCATATAATTTTAGACGATAGTTGTTTAATTTCTATGGGAAGTTGTTTCAAAAGAATATCTTGATAATTGGAATATATATTTTAGTAATTATTATGTTAGTAGGAGATCCAAGTAAGAATGCTAAATATTCTGAAAGAGCTAAAGATATATTCATATGTGAATTATTGAAAAAATATTTTAAAGATGCATATATGAATTCACATGAATCACTTGTAACGATGGTTTATAGAATCATATACGCATTTAACAAATATTTTTTTTAGATTTTCTAATGATTCACGTATGAACCTTTCTTTAACCTTCTTTCTTAATCTCTCATGATGTTAGTCCGGTGATTTAATCCAACCCTTTTTTCTTATTGCTATACTACTAATGGAATATTCTGTTTATTTTAGTAAAAGAAATCCCACATCAATATGTTTATAAGAATGACAAGAAACATTAAGGGTTCGTTTGTTTTTTAGAAAATACCTCTTACAATCTCCTAAGTCTGAAAATTAAGAGGTTTGCACACTTAAGACTGTATGTTTTATTTTTAAGTAAATGTCTGGAAACCTCCAACCGTCCTCTGAAATTTTAAGAGGTGCACCATCCATCTCTTACTTTTTTGACGTGAAATTTGACTTCAGACTTTCAGACCTGTTAAAAAACAAACGACACCTAAAACTCTAAGGCCCTTGGTAGCATAACCACAAGCCCACAAAGTCCGAGCTGCTACATCAGCGCCACATCAGATTTACCCACAAACCCTCACCAAGCCTGAAATATGAGTACCACTACCCACAAGCCCGAATACCCAATATATATTTCAATATAAAAAAAGAGAAAGAGGGAGAGGGAGAGAGAGCGGGCTCAGTGGGTTGCCAAACCCGACCCTTCGAGCCCGCGGTGGAACCCGCATGCTGCATAGCCAAGCCCGCAACTGCTGTCCGCGCCGAGCCCACAAGGCGCTACTGAAGGCCTAATACAAATGTTATGAACCAAAATATTAATCGACAACATTGTAGTACGGACACCATTCCATGGTACAAATCTAAATGCACATGGTACTAGTTCAATATAAATGTTATTTTTTTTTTAATTTAAACTAAAGCAGTCTTCTGTCTCACATGGTTACCTGGCTTGGTTGGTCTCTTTCTTTTAAAAAGAATTTTTTTTGGTGGGTTTATAATCTTTAAAAAAATACACACAAAAGTGAAAGAGAGAAGAGCATATAATCAAAGATTTACATTGGAAGTTGGTGAAGATTTGTTGGTTTGTTTTTTTGGCATTTTTGACATAGACCATGTTTGTGACCAATTAGAACTTTCTTAATCACTTTTATATTTCAATTTTCATACCCCTAAATTTTAGGATCACCTTTTTCCCCATGCTATCAACAACTTTAAAGTATATCAACATTGAACATATTTTGTTTCTTTTACTATTTAGAGATTTTGTTTTTTAAAAATTTTATTATGGTCAAATTGTGTTACAAAAAGAAAGTACATTCTTTCAATTGTATTGTAACAATCGGTCCTACATAAGTAAAAAGTAGATTTATAAGCTTCTTAGAACATCTCCAACAAACGGTTGAAAATGAAGGTGCTAAGAATTTTTGTTCTAACATAATTTTCAAAATGGAAAAATTAGGAAAGAGATTATGAAATTCTTCAAATTTGCCAAAAATGATCACTTAGAAAAGAGAAATGATTTATTTGATGAATCCTACCAATAACAACTCTTGAAGTTAAATGTTGAGGAGAAAATATGTAATAATTTATGGATTTTATTGAATATTTTAATAATATAATTTGTATTGTAATCTTAAAAAATGAAGAAGCTGTTAGAGATGAACATATTTTTTCTTGAAACTATTCTGGAGAAATATGCTAGAGATGCTTTTATAAGCTCAAATTTGTGGGGCATCATGAATTTTCACTATGGTTTTAAATTAAATCTGAAATTTATGGGGTCAATGTGGTACTTTGAGCTTTGGGGAGTTACAAGTAGTATCATAGCCAATTACCGTCACGGTGATAGGGAAAACATCATCAAACACAATGAGTCCTCAAGGGGTATTCACAACATCTTAGGTGAATCTCACATCGTCGATTACAAAGAAGAAGATTGTGGGCATGTTTGATGAGTTGGTCAAGAGTGTAAGTGGGAAGTTTGTACAAACTCATACATGCAAAGTAAATCAAATGTAACAAACTATGATGGAGTTCCTGTTTAAATTAATGATTTTTTTCTCAAATGATGTAAATAAATTTCAAACTTTTCTATTTGCACCCATTTTGTCTGGTAACTATTTGATCTTGAAACATTCAATTGCGTAGATACCTGTTTACGAATGGTTTATAACATGTCTATGAAAGGATTTAACAAAGAGGTGTGATAAATGTGATGTGCACATCATCAAATGTCACAAAAATTAAGGGATTATTAGTCAAAATGGATAAAAGATATAAATATTTGAAGTTTTATTATATTATAGGAAATTTTGAAACTTTATGACGTCATATAAAATTTTGGAACTTATTTACGTTAATTGAGAAAAAAAGGTATTACACTATATAAAGACTATTGTAAACTTCTTGCATTTTGATACATTTTATCCTTATTTTCTATACATAAAATCAGACAAATGACATTACAATTTTTCTATCATCCAAAATACCCACATGTATAGGATTTAAGAAGATCAAATAAAAAAATAACTGTAACAAAAATCATACAAAATGAAAGATGTAAAATACAACAATCATTTATCATTGTTATAGCACAATTCTCGTAAATAATGCTTTGAGAACTTCATTCGAATTGTATATATGACCATGGGAAAATTTGTTCACTTTATAGGTACCCCGGAATCTACTTGTTATGGCCTTTGAGCTAGGAAAGTTTTTACCTGAAGTCGGCTATATTGATTTTAACAAAGAAAACTCTGCTTTTTTGCTCCATACATTCGCATATGAATTTCCTAGAATGTCAATAGACCAAAAGAGTGACCGAGGGTATAAGAATAGGAGCTATAGTACCATTAAAAGAAGCAGGGATGCATTTGGGAACATCTCTACCGACGAACTATTTCAATAGTACGGATGTCTTCAATCGGGAGAAAGTTTTTTTGTTCCAAACTCACAAATATTTAAATTACCATTTTAAATTATTTATAATAGCTTAACAATTACATTGAAAACCACAAGTCTTTATTTGAAATACTTTGAAAATTGAAACATAATTTGCTTCAGTCGTTACTTTGAAAATTTTCATTTCAATAACTCCATTGGAATACGTGTAACTATTTGTCCTACATGGATAGCAAAATAGATTTTCGAGCTCCTTATAAACTCAAAGTTGTAGACAAACAATACTTCCACCATCATTTTAAGTTAATATGAAAGTTATCGGCTCTACCTGTTACCTTGGGTCTTGGGGAGTTACTAGTGGTATTCGAGTAAATCCTTATAGCATCCGGATGGTCAGACAAACCTCATCGAGCATGATGAGTACTTGAGGGAGTTTGTAACAGCCAGTCTTACATGGATAAAAAGTAGATCTGTAAGCTCAAAGTAATGGGCTAAGAATAATTTTCAGCATGTTTTTAAGTTGAATTTAAAATTATTCAATGAAACTGTTACTTTGAGCTTTGGGTGTTATTTTGCCCTATAAAATAATTGATTTAACAATAAAGATATTGCATATTTCTTTCACTTATATATTAATATTAATTTTACTTTAACTTATATTAGACTTATGTTCGTGTGAGACCAAGCTGTTTTAGTGAGACCAAGACCTAACGTATAAAATTTCACAAAAAACACCGTGAAGGTAAATAAAACTCGAATACTCATACTAAAAAACACTTTCGAGGTAAAAAAATCCAAACAATGTAAAAAACGAAACCTCACATCGCAAATGTTGTGAAGGTGTCTTCCAGTGCTGTGGCGGATTGGTTATCGCTAGGGGGATTCATAGCGCCCTAACCGAGTTCGAGTCTTCACGTGCACATACCTGAGGACATTTAAGTGGGGCCATGTTTACCTCCCAAAATTCCCGGCGATTAGTCGAGCTTTGGCCCGAACACCCTTCCAAAAGAAAATGTTGTGAAGGTAACAAATAAATAATGCGAACCTTCACAGCGGAAATGGTGTGAAGGTATAAAAAATCGAACCTTCACATCAAAAAACACCGTGAACGTAACATTTACATTGTTGTTTACTATGAATGTTCAATTTTTTTTACCTTCACAGTGTTTCGATGTGAAGTTTCATGTAAAAGATGTTGGTCTCACCGGTCCCACGGAAACAGTTTGGTCTCACGTGAACCTAACCCACTTATATACTGTATAAAAACTTAAAACATTTATACAAAATACATTTGACAATAGCTACTTATAGTAATAAAACAATTGTTTTTATTATTGTTTTAATGAACTAATCCTCAAAAGCTTCATTTTATATATGGAACATATTATGTTAGTATTAGGTTCAAATGAGAAGTGCTAAAAAAATGCGAAGTAGAGAAGTGATCTCAAC
>LUCG01146403.1:0-10840 GCA_001633085.1 Carthamus tinctorius
TATATATATATATATATATTATCATATGCAACACATGACTTATGAGGGTTGTAAACGAACCAAACGTTTATCGAACTTCGACAAGAAGTTCATTTGTGTTCTTTTATTTAACAAATGAGCGAACATGAACAATGATCTCGTTCGTTCATTTACGTTTTTGAATGTTCGTTTACATTATTTTATGTCCGGTGTACGTTTATTATATAAATATATTTAAGTTAAACGAACAAACACGAACAAGCCTCCGTTCATGTTTCTTCCATTCGTTTACAGCCCTAGGTACATATGCCATTTTGGGCAAAAGAAAAGTTCAGAATACCCTAACGAACTATCTCATTTTGAATGATTAAGTCACCTGAAATATTCTTTTTGAATGAAAAAACCGTTAAATCATTTCTTTTGAATACATAAGTTATGAACTATTTCTTCAAAATGAAATATGAGATGTTGTGACATTTTAAAATATAGAGAACTCTCCAAAAAATTATTGCTATTAAATACAAACATTTTTAACTATATATTATCATCTATAATTGTAACACCCTTAATTCCCAAACACCCGATTTACCGAAAAGTAACCATTTCCACAAGCCGAATAAAAATAATGTGGAAGCTTGTCCAAAAACACTTAGGAGTAAACCATTTCAAAAGTTACGGTTCAAGAAAAACAAACGAAAGTTTAGTACTTGGAAACAAACCATGTTCAACTAAGAACCAAATTCCGACATTTAACCAAAACAGTTAAAACGTATTCAACCCAATTGTCTAAAAGAAACCCATGTCGTTATCCAACTTCTCTTCCATTTCCCAATCTTTTTGACTGAACTGCCGCTTCCGAGCATCATCCGGTAACTTGCTCCTTACCCTTGCGGGAAGTACCTGGCACTAAAGAAAATAATAACAACGAGGTAAGCATGAAGCTTAGTGAGCACATACCTAAACACCTACCATCATGCACATACACTTACAAGTACATAGCAACTACATACATGTAAAACTGCCACCTTCCTTACGGCTCAATACCATCAACGGAGGATTTTATGACACTGATACCAGGCCTCTGCCTTTCATATCTTCCCTAGGGGTAACAAATACCACCATAGGTACTATCTGCCTTGTCCCCGTAGGAACACACATACACATAATCACACATGCAATTATAAACATACACACATAACAAATAGGGAGTAGGTAAAGTACTCACCTGTCGTATAGCTAGCACACAACACTTCTCAAGTCTCACACAACACGTGGACAAGTCACTTCGCAACACCTATTCACAATACAACACATACACATATCAAACATAGCCCGAAATGGGNTCGTATAGCTAGCACACAACACTTCTCAAGTCTCACACAACACGTGGACCAGTCACTTCGCAACACCTATTCACAATACAACACATACACATATCAAACATAGCCCGAAATGGGTCTCTAACTCGATCCCGTCTTGCTACCCCGAAATGACACGTCTACCCTCGCTCAAAATCCACCAAACTTCATGAAACATCACGTTTCACTAACCCTTAGGGGTAACCACGTCAAAGAACCCNCCGTCTTGCTACCCCGAAATGCCACGTCTACCCTTGCTCAAAACCCACCAAACTTCATGAAACATCACGTTTCACTAACCCTTAGGGGTAACCACGTCAAAGAACCCCAAACGATTCCGTTTCGAAAAATCTCAAAACCGGAACAGTGGGAACGGCGGGTTGGCCGCGGGTGGCTACCCGCCGGTTACCCGTGGGTTCCTGCAGTTTGGTTTGCTAATCGCGGGTTGCGACTTTCATCTCGGGATTTTCATCCCACACATCAATTTCGACTAATTGATACCAAAAGCAAGTTTCTACCTTCATCCTTTACAACAAAACACCCTTCCCAACACTCAATTCTACCTTTAACATGCCATGATGATTCTAAGATCACCATTCCATACTCTAACCCTATCTCAAAATCTCCTACTTGAAAATAACAACACATGTCAAGAAAACACATAGAGTTCATACCTTTTGATGTAATTCGTACGTATACCACAAGAATTGTCCACCCAACCTTCAATTGCTTTCCCTGTTTCCAACCCAAAATCGCCTATCTCTCTCTTTTCCCGACTCCTGGAAACTGATTAGGGAAAAAGAGAGATTAAGGTTTCTAGGTCTCTTATATACCTGCTACAATTCACCTCCAACTTTCTGGAAGTACTCTCTAACCCCTACACTCCTACAAAAGATACACTAACCGTTAACATAACCTCATAACAATGTTAAACCAGTACACTGAAAACGGGGCGTTACAATAATAAACCTTGTAATTAATATTTTGGAGAAATAAATTTTGTTTATTACATTTATGAAATATTTTAATAAAATAAATAAATATTGTAATCTTTAAAATGTGATAATTTGCCACACAACCTCAATATTTCTTTTGTATTTCAATTTTGGGAGAATTTCTTATATGTCCTTCTAAAACTCCTAAATTACTTCTATATCCTTACAAACTTTTAAATTACCTCTATATCCTTTCAAACTTTCAAAACTCTCTTTTATATATAAATACCATTTTTGATATTTATTAAATTATTTAAATACCAATAATCATTATCATCAAGTTCAATTATTTATAAAATTACTATATTACCTTTATATTATCTAAACCTTTTTTATTTTTGTTAAATATTCATCTCCTTCTTCATATGAATAAACTCTAATTATAAATTAAAAACCCTAAATCTAAAACCCAACTATCAATCAAAATTGAAAAAGCTACAAACTAATCGTAGAGGAAATTAAATCAATTTAGACAATGTCTCTTTTCGGCTACTGCGCTCCATTTCTTCACTTATTCCAAATTTCTTTCTATTTTTTAATTTATAATCTCCCCCACTTTGCACCCTTACACGTTTCTCCATGTTGAATTCTTCATTCTTATTTATTCATTGCTTGATCAATTCATGGAAACGATTGTGAGCTTTGATACCCGATAATTTAGCTTCTGTCAAACCCTTTATCTCCATCTTCAAGGATCACAACCCATATCACTTTTTTGACGTATTCGATTTCTACAAGCACCTTGTGGTTATAGATTTAGGGTTCTTAATTTATAATTAGGGGTTTATTCATATGATGAAGAAGATAAATATTTAAGAAAAATAAAAAAGGTTTAAATAATCAAGGGTAATATAGTAATTTTATAAATAATTAAAGTTGATGATAATAACTATTAATATTTAAATTATTTAATAAACATTAAAATAGTCATTTGGATATATAAGAGAGTTTTAAAAGTTTGAAAGGATATAGAAATAATTTTAAAGTTTGGAATGATATAGAGGTAATTTAGGAATTTTAGAAGGACACAGAGGAAATTCTCCCTTGAATTTTTATATCAATGATTTATATGTATTTTAAATGTGATAATTTAAAATATTATTTGTAAACTTAAATTTTAAGAGATTTTAAAATTTGAGATAAATGTTTTATGATATAGTAAAATATTTCTCAAATTAAAGTGTAAGGAAATATTGATATAGATATCAAATTAAAAGAGACAAAATAATGACCTTTTATATGCTTTAGAGCATCTTAAATATTTGAATCTTTAAAAACTTGAGTTGTCATATTTTTTTTCCTGTCATATTATTGTCATCTCAATAAATTAAGAATCTTAATAAAATTCCACATTGAAGGTTTTTATAAAAACCTCACCTTTTTTTTTCTTATTTATGGTAAAATTTTTATTTATATATTATTAAATAAATTATATATATATATATTAGAAATTCAACTATAATTTATTAATTTTCACTTTACAGTTTACATTAATTTTAGTTTTTCAATAAATATATTTTGTTAACAAAAAAAGCAATTAAAACATAAATATAATTTTATACTACAATTAAAAAAGGTGTAACGTTTCAAAAAAAATGTACGAGTAAATAGTTTATAGTAATAGATTACTCATAATCTTGATTCAACCAAATTTATATAAAGGGTTACAAGAAAAAAACAAAATATTAGTTTATAATATTTTTTTATCAATTTAATATGGTAATATAGATTACTATTTAGAACAAATACGAATTAATAGTTTATAGTAATATAGATTACTCGCATTGACCAAATTTGTATAAAAGTTTACAAGGAAAAAAACAAAAACAAATTATTTAATTTTTTTATCAATTTAATATATATATATATATGTATATATGTATATTCTAGATTTTATTAAAAGAAAATGATAAAGAAATAACAAAAATAACAAATAAAAATAAGAAAAGTAGATAAAAACTTGGGTTCTTGTTTGAGCACATGAGTTCCAATAAGAACACGTGACTGAACAATAAACTTTGTTCCAAATTGGAGGTTTTGTAAAAACTACAACAAAAACCTCCAAACCTTCGTTGTAGATGCTTTTTTTAGTCAAGAATTTAAATTATGATTAGCCAGAAAGTCTAACTGTTCTTTTAATGCAACTTTTTATCACCCCTTTCTAAATAAAATTTTATAAAGTTTATTTGTACACATGGTAAACAAAATAAATAAGTGAATTTTCGGCTTAAAACACAATTATTTACTGTATAATAAGTTAATTTTTTGAACTATATGTTAATAAAAAATAATTTGAAAATACAGTATAAAGCATTGGATCATGTGAGAAATGTGATAAAAATAGTTTTAAATGTTGATCACTTTTATTCAAATACCTTCTAAAGAATTGCGACTTAAAAAAGAATTGATCAGATTTATTTCGATACATCTTATTTTGGAGCATCTCATCCCGATGTTCGTCTATTTCTCATCCAATGATTGATAACCAATTCTCACGTTTCTAATCAAATTTGGCATTTCTCACTGGAGTTCAACCTTGTAATATAAATGGAGAGAAGCATATAGTCAGGTTAAAACGAAAATAGAATATACATATATATATATAGGGGTGGGTTCAAATGTGAACCACTTTTTGGTTGTGAACGTGACGACAGTCGAGAGCGCGACACGTGGCGGATGACTAGACGGCACATCAGATCAACGACGGATGACTAGGCGCGATTCATGGGTGGGCATTAAATTAAAGGGGGGACCACACTCAAAGCCACCACGTGTCGCTCTCTCGGCTGTCCTCACGTTCACAACCAAAANATATATATAAACACGAGAACCAATAAAATAACATATGATTTTACATTAAGGAGGAAAAAACCGCATGAGCGACCTTGGCCGCAACTTCAGATCCCCATAACTATTTGCACTTGTTAATGTAAAACTATATACAATTTTTTTTAATTGTTGTGTTTTCTAAAATATGTATTGTTCTTTTTTTTATATAAAGTTTACCTGAGCTTTGCCCAGACTACATCCTTGGTAATTTTTATCGAGAGCTAAAGCATGCTCCCTTGTGATTAATACTCAGTGGCCCCTGGTTACTCATCCCCAAATTCAAACTTGGATTGGTTGTTACACCTTCAACAATATTCGATACTTTCTCTAAAAATATAATGCTATAAAATAGACATTGAGATTTCTTGCATTTTGCCTTGTTATTATGTATATTTTTATGATTAAATAATTTTGTAAAAGTTTGTTAGGATATTAAATGCATACAAAATTTGTTAAAAATTCTTATTTTATTTGAAGTTTGTTAGAAATGGTCAATTCATAGAAATTTGTTGGAAATTACTATTTATAAAATTTAATCAAAGTTTGTTGAGGTATTAATTTATTAAATGCATGAAATATGTTAGTAATATACTTAACTTTGAAATATCTTAAATAGAAAATTTGTTAGAGTTTGATATTACTTTTTTCAAAATTTCCGGCTTCTCTATTTTTTATTTTTAAAAGAAATTATTGAGAAAGTGTTGACAATACTCTAAAAAAATATCAAAAAAACTTCAAATTTGAGAAAACTAACTTAAAAGAATGGCTCCGAGAAAATCAGTAAAATATTCTCCAAGAAAACGAGGAGTGGATGAAAGAGAACAAAAAATATTTGATATTTAGAAGGGTTAGCTAAGAGCATCTTCAACATCTTCAAAATGGAGAAGAGTAAAGTAAAAATATATTACTTTCATCTTCAACAGATTCTCTATTTTGAAGATTATGCAATTGGTCGTTCTATTAAAATATTCAACATCATTAATAAAATATTATTCTCTTTTTTAAACATTTAATTCTAACATTTTCATTGGAAGAATGCATAAAAAATCATTTCTCTTTCATTTGTAATCATTTTTGGAGAAATCTTCAAATTTGAAGATTTTCATCTTCTTTATCAGTTTTTGAAAATGTGTTGGAGCAAAAAAAAACTCAAAATCTCTATTGTGGAGAAGTTGTTGGAGATGCTTTAAGTGTACCACTATAAAAATATCTCTAACAACTTCTTTAAGATAAGATAAAATAAGAATTTTAGGTTTTTTTTGTTCCAAAGTATTTCCCATAATGTTTTCTAAAATGAAGAAAATAAGAGAGAAAATGTAATTTTTTTTTAAATTTGGAGATGTTTTTTAAAAGAAATTATCTTGAGAAATTTATGATTCCTTATTATATTACACCAATAAAAAAATGAAATGTTAATGAAAAAAGAATATTTTATTAAATATATATATATATATATAATATTATAATAATATAAATGATAATGTAATCTACAAAATAAGAATAGTTGGAGTTGAATATAATTTTCTATAAAATTTCAAACTTTTATTTTTCATTTAAAAAAAATCTAATAGATATGTTTAAGGATTGTAGTAACTACCATTACTAAATAATTTTCTTTTGCGCACACTAATATTAAACTTACTTTTTGAATTTTTAAAGGATCTTGTTATATACACTTCTTCTAGCCTTTAATCTATTCACATAAAAGTATACTTTCTATACTGAGTTTCACATGTACACTCACATAATCATATCCATTTCCCTCGTAAGGGGTACATTTTTAATTCTCCTTTTTAAAACATAATTTGATATCATTATAATATTAATTGGGATACAATGGTAACTCCCATTTAGAAAAATCTATATATTTTATTTTGCATAAAAATTTTATTGCGTATTAATATTGAATACTTAGAGTAATTTACAGTTTTGGTCCTTATGGTATACCCAAAATCTAGATATCTTCCCTCGACCATAGTAATTACATGTTTTGCCACTGTGATGTGCATTTTACTACGGATTTGGTCCCTTGAGATTAATGGTTGTCTAACGCCTTTGTTTACCGAGGGGCGTTTTGGTCCATTTACCCATTATTTAAAAAACCATTTAAAATGCCTACGATGTCCCAGTTAGGTGTTGCCACGTTTGATGAACCCAATGAACACACTCTCACGACTCATATTTGGCTTAGTTATCTCGTTTTGTGTCTATTTTCAACCTCTATATGATTCCACCGTTAACAAAGAAAACAGCTCAACTCTATTTTAAGTTATAAACACATCTGTTTTTATATCCAAAATGATCTCGTGAAATCTACTATCGTTTTCATCCATGATGATTATGTACAAGCCCTGTCGTTTTGAAACTCATTTATCTGACTTCTTTGTGAAACCACAAGCTTGTCTTGAACTTAGAGTTTGAGCAGGGTCGCATAAGGGTGATCTAGTATCACATATGGAACTCAATGAAACACGTTTTACCCTTTATACAATTATTTATGTTTTAACATTTAGTCAATTATACATTTTTACCCCTATTACTATGTGTTCGTCTAATCACAATGTTTTATGTTTTTAATCTTTTTACCAATTAGAGATTCTTGATTCTGCCTTTTAAAGAATGTTATAAGAATGATTCTATTTATGTAAAGTTCATATATTAGTTTTGTTATTTAAGATTATTTTGTTGTTTAAACTTTTAAGAATTTTAATATAATATATGGTATTAACTTTTACATATTGTTTCATTAATTAATAGGCCAATCAATCTATAATCCTAGTACAATTTTAAAGGGAGCTTCAAAAAGATTAGAACTACCCCAAGTTAAGGAGGATCAGAAGTAGAGAACCTACATATGATCTTTCTGTAAAACAGGGATGAAGATGTTATTAAGAATGAGAATCCACAAACTAATACCCACAACAACATAAAATCAAGGATGGTTTTGAATACCTTTCACCCATAAAATCAAGGATCATTTCCCATAGTTATATATGTACATGGATGTTTTTCAGCACATTTGTACATGAAACATGTTGGTATTTTAAGGCTAAAACAGGCATATACCACAAAACTATAATAGTCAAAAATAGATAAAGAAACAACTGAAGCATTTGTTCATACAAAGCGATCGATTGAGAGTTTTTCCAACAATCTTTAACGTCTTGATTCTCCATGCATGTTTTTTAGAGATGATATTGGTTCTTCATCTACAAAAGAGAAAGAGGGTGGGAGTCAATGTTGTTGAAGAATGGTATATGTGTGTACAGGTAGGTGCTATCAAAATAGGAGGGGGTAGGCAATAAACTCTACTTTATAGGACTTCAGTTGTTTTTAAATATCCTAATAGATTGTTTATAGGGCTTTAAATTATAGTTTCTTAGGCTATGCGTAGCAGAACCCTCCTAGCCCTACTACAATATCAGCACCACATCAGCTTTTCTATAAACCCAAAATAAGTCCTCTGGAGTCCTCTCTGATTAGTATCCAGACCCTCCCAAACCAAATACCCAATACAATTAAAAAAAAAGAAAAAAGAGAAAAGAGTGTGAGAGAGGAGAGAGCGGTTTATCGGTGTGGAGACACCGCCACAGCCCGCCATGCCAAGCCACTGCAGCCTAGCTTCTTGATACGCACGGCCTTATGTAAAAATGTTGTAATAAGTTGATTAAAAAGGTAGTTGTCCTAACAAACTTCTTATGACACTTTTTAAAAATAAAGTATCGTATTAATTTTTTATATGAAGTTTCTTCTATAAAACACATTTTCAAATAATGTCATATAAAAGACTAATAGGACCTGTTATTTTAAAAATGCTCTAAACATCTTGTTGTGACACCGAATTATTGTAACTCTTTTACATGAGATGCACAATTGTTTGATTATATAAAACAACCTATTGTGAGATTAGACGTATTTTGTGTCTTGTAAAATCAATTTTCTAGTAACGAATAGTGGCCAAAAATGCAATTGATGCATTTTATAGACGACATCTAAAGTTTGGGTATACCACATGGAGCAAAACTTTAACCCACTTAAATATTTACTAATTTAATATAAAGGTTTAGAAGATTAAGATGGAGCTACAATTCGTTTTTAGGAAAAGCCCCAAAAACTAGGTCAACAATGGTTAGAGATAGTTGGAGAAGATGAACTTGGATCATGATTCAAGAGATCTTCAATCTCATAATCTTGCAAATGTTTATAAAATATGGATATATGTTTGTTAAATACTCTCCCATGAAATAAAAAGAAGCTAGGAGGTGGAAATAGTGGGGGAGATGAAGGTCATGAGATTCATTCCACAAAACCTGAATCTCTAGTTCTTGATCTCACAAAGGTTTGTTTGGTAAACTGACTGATGAGCTAGCTAGTAGCTGATAAACTAGCTTATGAAAATAATTATGTTTGGCAAAAACTAGCTTATGAGTATGTAAACTGACTAAAAATGATATCTTGGGGCATAATAGTTAATATTAATACGGGTATAATTGGAAAAAATTAAAAAAAAAAACTTCCAAAATACTACTCCAACTAACGTTTCAATAAGCTAGCTTTTCGGCTGACTTATAAGCTAGCTTATGGTCCATCCAAGCATATACTAGCTTATAACCTAACTTATTTTTGCCAAACAGAACCAAACTCTCTTGGAGAAATCGATTTGGGTAACTTAACATATGATCAACGATCAAAAATGAGAGGGAAAAAAGTGACTTGGAGAGAAAAATGGGGAGAAGAAGACAAACATCATATTTAAAGGGTACCCCTTAAGTTGCCAAATTTTCTTATCTTCTTAGCAGAAAGCCTAACCATTTTAAGGTATCGAATAAGGTTTATTCTAAAGTCAAAGATGCATTTTAAATCCCAAAAATACACGTACTAAAAATTCGGGTGTTACAATAACTTGTTGGATTCCAACTCCTAACTATTTTTTTTCCCGATAAACATCCAATCTTTATTATTTCATGTTTTCGCCTAAAATTTGTTATTTTAGATGCATAGTTAATCAAATTAATCCGTTATTCGGTAGTCCAGTTGACAGTTGTCGTAGTCATAGTGATACTCAATAAAGAAATTTCTTGAATTCAGTAGTCGTGTTTATTACGTATTACTTGATTCTACACCATACACTAACGGTCAGATTTTAGGGGTGTAGATCAACATATCACTCTTTCGGGAGGTTTATAGGTTTGCAGGGTGATGGAAGGGCATGTAGGTGTATGGGTAGCATGGGTAATGGTTCATTGAAAGGAAGTGTTAGTGTCTAATCAATAAATGAATTGTGAGTTTGAATAGAATTGGATGGATTTGAGTTTAATGACAATATTTTGTTTGGTGGTGAAAATGGTAGTATGTGGAATAGGATAAGTGAGAGATATACATGACAACAAAGAGAATAGGAAAAAGAATCAAAATCTCTTGTATATGATTCAATGCTTTCAATTTTCACCGTTATGTTACAATCTTTTATGTAGCCATGGAGGTTAAATCATTAATGGAGGTATTTTTTGATTGTGGATTTGAAATGGGGATATGGTTTACGGAAAGTAAAATATTGCACATGAGAGAGATGCTAGAGTGAAGAGCTCATGACGAAGAGGATAGAAGAAATCGGAAAACCCCGTATGAATATATATATATATATATATATAGCATTTATATAAAAATTATGTTAACGTA
>LUCG01146422.1:0-13530 GCA_001633085.1 Carthamus tinctorius
GCGTTCGTGACGACGGCCGACGACCTGTGCATCTCCGACAACGAGAGTAGCCGCCGAGAGTTGCCGCCCGATGTTGCCGTCCGACGAAATAAGCCATCATTTCTCTGTTTCATTTATTTGATTAATTCCAATTCTCCACCCCATTTCCATTTCTATCCATTTCCATTTCCAATTCTTTTCTCTGTACCAAACGCAACCTAAGATGAGAAGTATAAGAAGGGATGAGGACCCATGATCACTTTAACCCATGAATTGTGTCTCTAACGGAAATTGATCGTGTGCATCTTGTTGCACCTTAACTCTTTTGATCTTCAATTAGGATTGATTTAAAGATGAAGATCCTTTCTTACCCTTCTCATCGGAACCCAACCCCTAAATCTGTGAAGGGGGTTGGGTTCCAGTAAAAAGTTGATGTTTCCGTGAGAAGTGGTTGTCAACCGTTCGATGGGAAATGGATGGACATTAGAATGAGATCACCAAGATAAGATGCACCGTATCATTTCCCTTCGAAAGCGGAATTCATGGGTGGGCTTGGGATTAAAAGTGTTCAAGGGTTCAAATCCACTTCTCACGCTTCTCACCGTTAACTCAAATCCTCACACAATCCTTTGCCAATCTGTGAAATCTCTGGTGGAAAAAGAAAAAAAGAAAGCAAAGATGTTATCTTGTCTTGAATTAGGATATAACAATCAAAAGGCTTATATATATACCATTAATCACATGTGATTAAACCTGCCCTAACGCCTCTGAAACTTGTGAATCAGGGCATGAGTTTAAACTAGCTTACAATAAATAACATGAGAGAGAAGTTAGAGGACTCTTCTTCCTTATTGGGTGAATTCAGTTGTATAAGAAAGAGGAAGCCCACACAGCCCCTAAAAATTCAAAACCCCTATAAAAAAATAAATAAAAAAAATCATGAAATCTGCCTTACTTTAACAGTTTGCTGATGAAGGGTAACATTGCTGCAAGCAACACCTTGGGACACTCCTCATGAGGCAGATGCCCACAACCAGATATTGCAACTAGTGTCTGCATAAAATACACATTTTTTGTTCAGAAAAGTTACATAATTTGTTAAAGTTTTTACCATCTTAACAATAGTTACAGAATATAACGTCCCATTTGGTCTGTAGGATTAGATAGGATTTGGAGAGATTTAGAAATCCAATGGGGTTGTTAGTATTTTGCAGGATTCATAGGATTTGTGTGTAATAATGTTCTAAAACATTTGTTTTACTAATAATCAAATAATAAAAAGGTAACCTAAATTTTATTATAAATATTTATAATTTGGTTTTGTAAAAAATGGAATTCAATTCCATTCTGAATCCTACAAACCAAACACATCAAAGATTCCAAATCCAAAGCCCCAAAACCCATTTCATCAAACCAAACACCCCCTAAGTAATATGTTTGTAGCATATAAAATTCGGTTACTATTAGGGTGTGCAGAAAGTCAACCTATCCAATTGGAACCGACTCACTATAATTGGATCAGATTGGATCCAAAATTTCAATATCCAAATTGGATAGGTTGGTTCTTGGATGGCAATCCATAATCCAATAAAATTGAACCGATCAGATCCAATTACCCATCCAATTAAGAAATATATATTGTATATAAATATTTTACCATATTGTTTTTAGTTTATGTTTGTATTCAGCGTTTTTAAGAAATTAGGAATATGTGTGTGTGTGTGGTTGAAACGATGGATTGTTTGGTTGAAAATTGAATCAAAATATTGGATGGACTAATATGATCCAATGGACAACGGATAGTAAATATCCAATGGATGAACCAATATGGTCCAATAATCCATTGGATTGGATCATATGGCAATCCAACATCCAATTGTTGATTGGATCAGAGTGGATCCACCTATATCCGTTGGATTTTTCAACCGATAAACACCCCTAGACCTAGTTACCGTATGATAAGCCTACTGTTCGGTTTACTTACAAAAGGAGGTCAAAGTAGCTTGGTGGGGTCTTAGTGTTAAAAGAAAATAACAGGAGGGTAGTTTCGGTATTCCTCAATAGAACCCACAATCAGTATCAGGATCATCCTATAGTCTTTCAATGCAAAATCTTATTTCTTTTGGCCCTTTTTTAACATTTCAATGTTGGTCCTAAACCAAAACAAACTACTGCAGTATATCCCACCCGAAGGACACGCCGTGGAGGAGGGGGGGTACAGAGACCCAACCTCTACCAAAAGAGAGTAGAGTGGATATTTCTGTGAAGGCCCCCAGCTAGTAAAAAGTGTGCAAAAGAGAGAAAAATGGATCTCATAAATTTCAATGTTGGTCCTGCTACTGCTTATACAATATGAGAAGAACAAAGAGAAGTGACCATTGTTCTAG
Source organism: Carthamus tinctorius (assembly GCA_001633085.1). NCBI lineage: Eukaryota > Viridiplantae > Streptophyta > Magnoliopsida > Asterales > Asteraceae > Carthamus > Carthamus tinctorius. The sequence goes on from LUCG01146422.1 coordinate 2,367, forward strand.
TTACTAGGGGTGTAAACGAGCTGAGCCAAGCCGAACCCAAGCCCGACTAAGCTCGAGCTCGGCTCATTTCAAACCTTATGTGTCAAGCTCAAGCTCGAGCTCGGCTCGTTCGTTAGATGAGCCTAAGCTCGGTTCTTTTACCTGTAATAATTTTTATTATTTATAGTATTTATTATTTAACATATATATTTATATTATATATTAACCGAGGCTCGTTTAGGCTCGCAAGCCTAATCAAGCTTACTCATAATGGCTTGAGCTCGAGCTCGTTTATTAAACGAGCCTAAAATGAATCTCGAGCTCGAATCAACCTTTTAACAAGTCGATCCTGAGTAGCTCACGAGCAGCTCGGCTCGCTTACATCCCTACAATTTACTCGAGGCCAGTAAAAAGGAATAAAGAACAAAGCAAAATAATGAAGAGAAATAGGATCTTAAGACATGTAAATTTTGGCGTAAAACGGAAAGGGAAACAGAAAAGGGATAAAATATACTCACAGAATTTACAAATTTGGACGCCATGTTTTTAACAGATTTTAGAGGAACAAGGGCATCTTCAGCTCCTGCAATAACCATAACTGGGGTGTCTTCCACTTCCTGCACCAATAAGGATGCATTCTGTTCCGAGAGAACGGTATCAGACGATACTTTACCAATCTCATATAACGCATCATCCCAACCTTCTACGCATAGCGGGGCCTGCATCATACAAACACCGTAATTTTATTTCATGACTACCCATAAGATGAAAGGGCATGTGAGAAGCTGAGCTAACGGTGAGAAGTGGATCGGAACTCTTGATCTCTTTTAACCTCATGCCCTCCCATGAATATTGCGGTTTAGAAGGGAATTGATCCGGTGCATCTCATCCTAATGTGTATCCAACGGTTGATAACCACTTCTCATGTTAACCTCAACGTCTCACCGTAACCCAACCATACACACACAGGCGACGGGTCGTGTGAGAAGTTGAGTTAACGATTAGAAGCATGAAAAGTAGATCTGAACACTAAATCTCTTTTAATCTCATGCCCTCTCATGAATTGCGCTTTAGAAGGGAATTGATCTAGTGCATCTTCTTCTCCTAATGTGCATCCAATGGTTGATAACCACTTCTCACCTTAACCTCAACTTTTCACCGGAACGCAACCATATATATACACACGCACGCGCGAAGGATCGTGTGAGAAGTTGAGTTAACTTGAGAAGTTGATTTGAACCTTGATCTCTTTTAATCTCATACCCTCCCATGAATTGCGTTTTAAGAGGGAATCGACCTAGTGGATCCGGTGGATCTCATCCTAATATGCATCCAACGGTTGATAACCACTTCTCATGTTAACCTCAACTTCTCACCCTACCATATACATATACACACACACACAAACAAACACACAAGCGAAGGATTGTTTGACAGGTTGAGTTAATGGTGAGAAGTAGATCTAAACCCTTGATCTTTTTTAATCTCATACCCTCCAATGAATTGCGAAGGGAATTTATCCGGTGCATCTCATCCTAATGTGCATCCAATGGTTTGATAACCACTTCTCACCAGAACCCAACCCAAGATGAAAGATGCACAAATAGCCTGCACGTAGCAAGCCCAAAGCCCAATCAGGCCTATTTTCACACCAAAATCTTGGGCCTTGTGCATTAGGACCATGAAATGAAATATGTTAACATTTTAAGCACCTTGTAGAGGCTTAATACATCCGTTGTTAGCTTGGTAGCATCATACCAAGCCCTGCGGTTAACAACTTGACAAATTTCTGTTCGGAGTAACGAGTGAACCAAGTGCTTCTTTCCGAGAGAAGTACGCATGAGTATTCTAGCTAAGCCAGGAACCACTTCTCGTGACAAGCTTACCGTGAGCAATACTATCCCCTTAATTTCAACCTGAAAAACATGTCTTATTTCACTAATTTGTAACTTATTGCTTGATTTGTGTGCTTAAGAACTAGGAAAAACACAATCTATTTTGTTTGACATGATCCTAGTCCAGGTTAATCCAAAAAAATCCGGAAGGTTGGCCTAGCCTTTACCGGTAGAGCCCAACCTCCCTGAAGGTCGCGGCTCAAAAGTGGGAAGTGTGTGTGAGTTTGCAGTGTTTAATTATAGAGAAAAGTTCAAAAAACCCAACGAACTATAACATTTTGAATGATTAAGTCCCTGAACTGTTTTTTCAATGAAAAAAATATTAAACTTTCTCATTTTGAATGATTAAGTCCCTCAATTTCAGGGACTTAATCATTCGAAATGAGAAAGTTTAATGGTTTTTTCATTCAAAAAGATAGTTCAATGACTTAACCATTCAAAATGAGACAGTTCGTTGGGTTTTTTTGAACTTTTCCCTTAACAATATAATATACTTCAAAAATACCATCGATATGTAAGCGAGGAATAGTTTCGGAAACGTTTGTCAGGATCGGTTGGTTATCGTCAAATATTGAAAAACTATTCAGAAACGTCCGTTTACTGAGCTTTAAAGAAGAAGAAAAACAAATGATGTTTATTAGCATCATAGCATGCAGAAATACAACTTAACTTACATCAACAGAGTTTGGTGATGACCGAACTCTTCGTGCGGCCTTTAATGCAAGCAGGCCTCCATCATCATGACCAACAAGCACCACAGAAGAGAGTCTCATCTCTTTACAGAAAGAAATAAGCATGTCAACCTGGAAATCATCGTTAAAAAGGAGATGTAAAGCACAGAAGATACAATAAAAGGGAAACTAGTGGTACATTAAGATTGGTGAAAATGCCTGTTAGAAGTATAAGCTTCAATTTGGAAAAAAGGTATAAATATGAAACAATATTTGCCATAAATGATTCCTAATTACAAAAGATAAACACTTGGGCAATGTTTGGCAACCATAAGCTAGTTTAACTTTTGAGCTTATTGAAAAAGCCCCATTTGGTTAGCCATAAGCTAGCCTCTTAAAAAGCTATTTCAAGTAGTGTTTTAATAAGCTCCATGGGTCTTCTCCCACTTTTTTCCAATTATGACCCTTGTATTTTTCCAACTAATTTTTCATTGTGACATTTTAGGTCGTTTTACTTTATTGTCATCTAGCTTATCAGCTAGTTCTTACCAAACATGACTAAGGGGTTGTTTGGTTGGTTTTCCATAAAGTCCTGTATGAATAAAGTTGTCTGTGTGGATTAATATGTCTGCGTTTTCATAGATGGAAGGAGTGTGTTTTTTAATTGGGAGGGACAGGTTTGGAGAGAACCTGGCTTTCTGCACAAAGCTCCCTCCTAAAAACTTACTGAATAAGCCACTTCCTATATCATTAAGCTACTACCAAACAGTCATGTATAGACGACAGAATAAGCTACGAGTCCCATTAAGCTGCTAACAAACAGGCCCTAATTTATCAGCCATAGCTAGGTGGCTTAAAAGGATTTGGAAACATTACCTGGGTATCAAGCAGGTAAGGATTAGGCAGTTTATTTGCTTCCCACTCCTCTCGCCTTGGCCTGGAGGTCAATCCCCAACCAGGACGATCGAAAGAAGCAACAATACAATTAACCTGTCGAGACAGCACAGCCATTATATGCCTCCACGAGAATACCCCCCCTCCAAAACCATGCACTAAAACAATCCCAAACCGGCCATTTACTTCAGAAACTTGTTGGGGCGATGGAGAAGCCAATTTACTCGCGGGATACTCGTTATTTCCTTCATCTATACTAAAAACAGGGGTTTCTTCAGAAAATACAGGGGAAGTGGTGCCATCGAGTAGTGGAGCGTAGAGAGAGGAGTCCTGAATTTGAATGCTAAAACTCCTACGGAGATGATGTTGGGTCTTTGGAATGTCACTTAAAGATGGATTCTCTAGCAGGGTTGTAGAGGATAGTGTACGAGAAGGTGGACTGGGCATGCTAAGTTTGTAGTGGATGGTGAGACCATGCCAAGCCATGAATAAACTGTCTACATCGGTTAGTAATCTAGCGGGAAGTTCCCCGTGATTGTGACCTATCCGCGAAGGTTTTCGTCTAATTTCATCATCACTTTTTTGTGTCCTGTCAGCAGTAGGAGTCGGAGATCGTGGGACTTTGGCATAGCCAATTGAAGATAAAATTTGGTTCAAAAAAACCTGGTGCATAGTAACAAAATAGGAAGAAGAAAAAAATAGTTAAGATTGCATTCAACATGCAATAAAGTATATTCTGCAAAGTAGAAGAAACATTTTCATCATTACTTATTAAGATCATAACCACATCATGTATATAGTTTCTTCCATAAGGGCATCTCCAACGGTTACTCCAAAATGGAGAAAATGGGGATTTTGGATCATTTTATGCTCCAAAACTTTCACCAAAGTGGAGAAAAAAGGAGAGAGAATGCAAAATCTCCAAATCTGGAGAACTCTCCAAAAATGATTACAGAGAGAGAGAGATGATTTTTTATTATATTCCACCAATAAGAACTTTTGAAATGAAAATGTTTAGGAGAGAGAAATAATATTTTATTAGATATATGTAATGTTTTAATAATATAAGTAATGATGGTATCTCCAAAATGGAGAATCTTTTGGAGTTGAAAGCATTTTTAATAGAGAGTTTGGACTTTGGTTCTTCATTTTGGAGAACTTTTAGAGAATTTGTTGTAGATGCTCTAACAGGGTCTAGGGCTTACAACTTTTTTTATCTATTATCCTATTGAGATTTTAGAATCAACTGATTCCAATTCCCTAAAGAAACTATAATTCATCAAACTAGCTCCATATGCCATAGTAACATAGATGCATATACATATATGAGGTAGCAGGAACTATTTTATTTATACCGATTCAGGATTAATTCGGTTAAACATAAGCTTCCTCCGTGCTCTGCAACTTGTTCGATAGGCAATGACAGTATGCCCAAGAGCAAAAACCACAGATGACAGGTACAATACATGCATCCCCCATGACTTCTTGAGATGAAGCCTTTGCGTTGAAAGAGAAGATGAAGCTTCAGCCTCAAGCTGGGAATTGACAGTAAAAACACATGCTTTAACTGATAAAACAAGAATTGAAAAAATGGAGCAGAATGTCACTGTTCCAAGATATTGCCCATGTGAGAGCACAGGGCTGTCATACATCAGATAAACACCTGCAATCGCAAAGGAAATTTTGATATAATACTTGATGAAGGTCTAAAAAAGCCACTTTTAATCATTGGTACATATCTCTCGTAGTGTACACATAGATTAAAGTGAAGTCCAACATCATAACATTGATCTTAGATTAAATGGAAACAAAATCCAAAGTTGAGACGGTTAGCAGCATCAATGAATAATGAAGGGCTTGTTAGTGCTATATTTCATTTTCTTATTCCGCTATCTTATGTGTTTTCATATAGATTGCTAGATCTATCTTATGGATGCATCTTCTACTTGCAAGGAAGTGCCTTCATTTGGAGTCATGATCCCAATTGGTAACCAAATACACCAATCCATGAACAAAAATATAATGAAACAACAGGCATCAGTTTCACTATGTTCCCTGTTTTATATTAGCATGGTATCTTGCACCTTTGGTCCAACTGATCCACACGATGCAAACTGTAGTTTTACCGGCAGGCATATCCCCTAATCAGTGGCTATTGGGATTCAAACCTGAGACCTAAAGGTTCATGAGGCACCAAGTCCCAACAAGTATCTAAGGAAAGAGCTTAACTCAATGACTTTATTAGAAAAAACAGTTTCCTTCATATGGTATTACTATAGTTACAGTAATCGGAATCTATACATGTAATAACGTTTTTATTGTTAAAATCCCAGAACCAGGTTTTAGCAACATAATAACATCGCGTAAGGGTACCATACATACGTACGTACATACATACATACAAGCTCATAAATCGACTTTAATGATGAATGTTGCCAACAGCACAAACTGATGAACATTAAGCAAAACTATATTCATACAAGAATACAATTTACATTATAATTTGACAAAGCTCTTCCAACTAAATCCAAAAACACTATATAGTAGCTTGGAGTTCAAATTGGGCAGAAAATAATGCACAATCTATAGCCAAATATTAGCATTGCCGTTTTCATGCTTGTGCGTTTGAAATAAGCATACAGAAATATAATGCAGGTGTGTGTATATATATATATATATATATATATATATNTATGAGAGATCTGATGGCTGAAACCACGGGAACATCGGTCAATGAGCTTCTGAAATCGTATCTATGCAAATGCTCCTTGAAACTGTAGCATTTAACGCACGTAAAGCTCGAAATCAAAACACAAGGAACCAACACATCACCGATCGCAACCAAAATCGGAAGCCATAGAATCAACAACGAGGCCACCATAACAACCAAAAAATGCAGTGTCCGTATAAATCTCCGTATCTTCTCAAACAACACTCCTTTTCCGGCAGCCATGGCTGTTTGTTGTTGTCGTTGTTGTTAATAAAAAACTGTTCCTCCTCCTCCTCCTCCTCCTCTTCTTCTTCTTCCAAAATTCCGATTTTATCTGCGAGTTTTTCAGGTAGGTCCGGGAGAGATACGAGATTGAAGAACCAGAAATGTGAAAACGAAAACCCTAGGCGATGCCGGAAGAAGAAACGGCGGCGAATCAGCCATGTGACCCTCGCCGGTGGATTTGAAGGTTTGTCGTGTGTGTTGTTGTTGTGTGTTTGTGTGTGTAGGTTTTAATTGGGAAGGAGGAGTGTGGCCACCATGGCTAGGGTTTGGATGGAAGAAATGGGGAAGAAAATGGAGAAAATGGGCAAGGTTGGTTGGTGGTGTGTTTGAAACAGAGAGACGAGGAAGGAGGTGAGGTCTCTGGCTGGTTGTTGGTATATTTTCGACGGAGGAGCTCTTTTGTTGTAACATTTTTTTTTAATATTATTATAATTTTATTTTAAAAAAATTTAATAATTAATATGTTCGGTAAAAACTAGCTATATGAGTAGCATTTTGGGAGTAGCGTTTTGGTCATTTTACATACTCGTAAGCTAGTCTTTGTCAAACGTAATTTGTTCAATAAGGCGAGCTTATCAGCTAGTTTGTCAAACACAACCTAACTAGTGTTTCAATAAGCTAGCTTATGATACATGTTTGGATTGACTAACTTATAAGCTAACTTTTTTTTGCCAAACACGCCCTAAAATTTGGAATTATAAGAGCACCCATGGTTTCTCTAAGAATTCTCTAAAATGAAGAATCAAAATTTTAAATAATTTTATAAGAGAATGTATTCAACTCCAACAAATTCTCCACATTAAAGATAACATCGTTTTACTTATTTTATTAAAATATTATATATGTCTCATAAAATATTCATTTCTCTCTCGTATACATGTCATTTCAAAATTTCTTATATGTAAAATATAATTAAAAAAACTAGTTCTTTCTCATGGTAATCATTTTTGAAGATTTTTCCATTTTGAAGAATCTATTAGAACCAAAATTTGTTCAAAATCTTCATTTTAAAGACGTTGTTGGAGATACTCTAAGAATGTATGATTCTAATAAATTCTGAACAAGTTTGAATAATCAATTTTATTGACCAAAGTTCATTCAAACGTTTTATTTACTTATAGAATAGAATTATATTCCCTTGTTTATGGATTTAATCATTCCAAGACAATTGAAAATAATTCAATTCCATTTTATGTTCCCAAACAAACAAAATAATCTCTATTTTCCTTACTGAATTTAAATTCGGACAATTTCTACAAACAAAGCACAGAACTGGAATAGATTTGAAATTTAAACCCTCTTAAAATCCATTCTATTCATACAAACAAAACGAGACCTAATCTTAAAGAATAACTAAAAAATCCCCAATATCCTTGAAAGACTCCAATTCCCTCACATAAAATTTTCAAAATATAAATTATATGTTCTTCTCTTAATTCTCCTACTCATTTGCTCAAATGACATGTGTAATCCACTAATTATTTTTCCCATTAATTTTAACACTTGTTTTGATTAAAAAAAAGAATTTGGAACGCATAGCGGCATCCAACTCACGAACGACTACCACGAACACACGCACTCACGCACGTATGCCTCCCCGGCGGTATCAGGCATCCAAGGGCAACCCACTAATCCGCCGCTGTCCTGACCCAGCTTACGCTGGACCTAGAGCCCAAGCACAATCTTTGACTAGAGCCCAAGGACTGGGTACTTCTCATGCCCTCAAATTGACTCCCCTTGGATTCGAACCCAGGTAGACTAGGATACCATCCACAGTTCCCCCTAAGATGTTACCGCCCTTAGGAAGACCAACTGAGTTAGACATGATTTGTATTTGTTTTGATAAAATGAGTAGAAGGATCAGTAGGAAAAGATATACTTCTCTATCCAAAAACCCAAACATGATTGCCAGTTAAGGTCACTCCAAAGTCAAATTTTCAAATTCCCCCCTTTTTAATATGTTGGTTGTTGTTTTGAAACTTTTGACCACTTTTTAAAAATTTGATTGTTGATTTTGAAACTTTTGACAAAAATTGGACTTTTGATGCTTTTTCCTCTAATTAAATTAACAAAAGTAAACCATCAATTACAACAAAAGAACAAATAACCGTTAATTTAACATAATCATAGATCATATCAAATATTTATAATAGTTATAGCCATTAATTTTGATTAAAGTTGAACGACCATGATCCACATGATATGATTATATCTTACATGAAGCACATTAGGATTTTATAAATAACAAAAGTACAAAAGCTAATCATATATATAATTAATTACAATTATGTTTTATTTAAGTTGTATTTATCAAGAAACATACATTCTACAAAGATAATTGATAAGAGGTTGTGTTGAAGTCTAAAGTTTAAATTGATAAGATTGTTTATTTTTGTAAACTCACAAGGGTCTGAATATGTATAATTGGCTATCTTAACTCTCAAATTTTAATTTTAATACATCAATTGAAGTGAGCATCAATGATCGAATGACGAACCGAGAAAAAAAAATAAGAAGAATGTTGACAGGTTTGCGAGACTGTGGAGTTTTGATCGTATATCATACATCGAATCCCCTATTTAAGCGATTCAATATATTCTGACAAGTCAACACACTAATCTACAATTCGAAGTACATATGGGCTAAAATCGACGTTGAAATCAGAAGAATGGTGTTGGATGGAAATAAGAGGTGATTAAGTGGCTAAGTTTTCACTTAATTGATAAGATTAAAGGTTAAGAGGTTCCAAACGGAGGGAAAAATAAATGGTCTGAATTGTTTTGTATATGACCGAATTAGACATATGTAATAAATAAGAGCTAAAACAAAAAAAAAACAAATGAGGCCTAAAAGGTATGTCAACTTAAGGATGTGCAAATCCAACTCATGAATTAGTCCAACCCACGAAAAACAGTTTTCACGAGATATTCACCAACAAAATAGTTTTAATACTAACGATCCTATGGACTAAAAGATAATAAGTTATGGTGGATCGATGTGTTAATTTGGGTCTATTAGATGTGTTAGATGGAGATATTCAAGAAAGAAAGTTGAGGCCCTCATTCCAGAATGAGAACACGATTATAAGATGATTAATTTGATGATTTTCTCATAACTACTTACTATTACATGTTATTTATCTATCATTAATTTAAAGTTTTGTTATGTGATGCTTAAACGTTAATGTTTTGTTAATTGTTACTTTATACAGCAAAGGTTTGTTAGACGATGTCTAATTGTAATCCATTGTTAAATCGTTAGGATTAGGTTTTTCCGAGCAATGTTTAACTGTTATTATTTTTTGTTTATTGTCGGATTGGTTTTTTTTCCTTACTGATGCCTCATATATAACCCTTGCGCTGTATTGCCATTGACCCCTAATTCATGTGAATAAATCAACCAATGTCGACAACTATCTCTCACTAGTTATGATAAGCGTTTCTTTCATTTTCATTCACGTCACTTTATGTGATCGTATGTCTTTATCCTTCATCTCACCCTCTATCTTCCATTCCTTCCTCCCACTCTTTTGTTGTTGCTTTAAGTCTCAAGATCTCGAAATTTTAAAGATGAAGGTTCAGTTGTAGTTGTTGGAAAAAATGTAGGTACTATGTTTGGGTCTAGAATTAATTTGTGATTATTATTATTAAATATTTTAACAATATGTACATAGCTAATATTTACTTATAATTTAAATAAATACAAAAATATTGTAGATCCAAAACCGAAGAACCGAACCGAATTGTATGATCCAAAACCGAAGAAACTGATACCCGAGCAATTCGTGACCCGAAAACCCCGAAAATAAATGGTACCCGCTAAGTCGCGGGTCGGATTCGGTTCTCAAAATTTACTACCCGCAGGTACCCGTCCCACCCCGTATATATATAGTTTATTAAGAAAAATATATTTATTAATACTTCATAACAAAAAATTACCAATCTTAAAAAAATCTCGACCACGTACCGTGTTTTCTTCGTTCACCTCCCACTATCATTGGTTTGCCGGTCAGATTTAGTCTATATTGTTTTTGCATACCCATATTGACGACAATCCTCGATACTCCTAGTTTCATTTTCTAATATTTTTTAGTGTTAATTGTTTTAGTTTGTCACATGTTAACTTCATTTTCTAGTATATATTTTGTATACATCAAACACTCGACAAAATGCGGGTACCCGTGAACCGGACCGTGGATACCCGCTCCTTTTCGGTTCAGTTCGGTGCGGGTACCCACCCCCACGCGGTTCGGTTTCGTATAGTAAAATTAGGTACCCGCCACGTACATGTGGTTCTCAAAAGTTTTACTACCCTCCCCAGTCCCCACCCCGCCCCCGAACACACATATGACTAATATGTAAAGGCACTTAAAGACAATACTTAATTATCATTAGAGTTAGCAACAAAAACTGTCACGGATTACAAATTTCAAAGACAATTATCACAATCTGCAAAAGTCAAGAGCTAAAACTAGAGTTTCACAAACTCCATGGACTAGTTTGGTAATTTACTCTTTAGTTTTTGAGTAAACTACAACTTTGGTCCTTGTGGTTTAGTCGAATCTCTGAAAATGGTTTATAGATTCAATAACTACAATTATCGTCCACATTATTTGTAATGACCGGGATTTGAGAATATAATTATTTTCCCTTTCGGGACCATTTTTTAGAATTCTTTCATTTTCGAATGATTAAATGTGAACTTTGGGCAAAGTTTTAGGTTGAAGGGCC
>LUCG01146442.1:0-15081 GCA_001633085.1 Carthamus tinctorius
AAGTTGGGCAAATATGATATTTTGAATCTTATTAAGGGCATACATGAAATTACCCCAATAATTGTAGATATAAGAGCATCTCCAACAGCAACGCTAAATTTTGTCTAAAATAGAGTAAGCAAAGTTAACATCTCTAAAAAAATTTGCATTCAACTCCAACAGCTATTCTATTATAGCAACTCTAACATTGTTCTTATTGGTTAAGATATTAAAATAACCATTTCTCTCTCTTACATATTTATCTTCAATTAATTCTATTGGTTGAAACATTCAAATTATAATTTCTCTCACCATTTAGAGAAATCTCTAAATTTAGAGATTTTTACAATCTCTCTCATCTATTCTCTATTTTAGCATAGAGGATAGCATAGTTGTTGGAACAACAAATATGTTAAAATCCTACTTTTTTCTATTTTAGCATAGCTGTTGGAGATGCTCTAACGAACTATTTTTCAAAGGGGTTACTATTTACACCTTTTTACTAAGGGTGTGAATACATTGGGAATGTTAAAAGTATCATTTGAATGCATTGGAAATGTAAAAAGTATAATTTAATGTTGATGGGTGTGTGAAAAGCAATTCACTTTTTAAAGGTATGGATAACAATTCAAATGGTGCAATTAGCTTCCCCTAGGGGATTGCTATATGCACCATACTTTATGTCAAAATCAGGTTATTCTAGACATTGGGAATATAAAAAGCAGTTTATGATGATAATGTGTGTGAGATGAAAATAATGCATTTAGTAACTTTTTTGCTGTATTTAGTCTCACCCTTTTTAAAATCTAGAATAGATTATGAATGCAACAAGTTCAATGGTACTTTCCCTGGTACTATTAAGCAATTGTAAAGTCCACATTTGGCACATGGTGCATTCGTACAAGTGATTATGGTAGAAGATGAAGTTAAGACATATTTAAGTCCCACTTTTTTATTTTAATACATCCATGTTTTATGGAAATAGAAGAAAACTTATGGACATCAAAATTATTTAAGTTATAATAAAAATCAAAATGAATTAGTATTTATCAACAATATTTGTTATCTTAGATTTGTTTTATCCTTTAAATTTTATTAGTATAAGCATAAACTGTTGTTGATAATGATATAATACAGATGTAAAAATCTTGTAATAATGTGATTTTGTTGTAATAAAATGAAAAACCATGAATGATCATGTCAACAATCATCGGCTATATATGTTCATTACGTGCTGCAATTTTTCCCATTTTAGCGTTGCATGTCTTTCATATTTCTAAAAAAGAAGGTAAATATCAATTTAATATTTTACTTCTCTCCCAATCCTTATAAAATTGTGGCTTAAAACAGAATGATGGGCATATAGATGTTCTCACATTTGCGTAAATTAGTAGTGTTTTCGTTTGAATTGTTCTCTCCATATATAAAAACCCATGTTTATCTATAAAGGATCTTTTAGAGTGATTTAAAAGAGTTTCACATTTTTAAGAAGGGAGTTGTTAAGAACCCTTGTTTCTCTAGCGGTGTGTTGGAGTTCCATATCAGCAGAGGTGGATCCAGAATTTTTTTCTAGTAGGGGCACCTTTTAAGGTAGATTAAATGTCCGTAGAGTTTTTTGATGTATTTTTAGCCTAAATCCACCGTTTCGAAGGGTTTATAAAGTTTTTTTTGTCACTTCGCTGAAAAATTTCAGGTTTTTAGTTGATTTTGAGAGTGTTTTCTGGTTTATTAGTTGGTTTCAATGCGTTTTTTTGGTTGATGGGGTCCCAGTCAAGAAACTACTAGGGGAAACTATGGTATAAAGTGTAAAAAACCAGATTTTTAGCTAAGAATTTCCCCTTTTTTTGCCTTTTAACGGGGCCATCCCCCTATTACTCTCTCTACATCCGCCCTTGCACATCATCTACCACGTGATATAGACCATCAAACATGTATATACCTGGTAGTATGATTAATGGCACCCAACATCATCAAAGCTGAAACGTCTTATTTCTAAGGGGTTATATAGAAGAATAACCTTATGACATATTCTTTATATAAAACATGACCTTTTTATACATTCACGTCTCTACCTAAGAGAAGAATGCATCTTCTTAAAAATGCATCAAAATCTGTCTGAAAAATCATGCATTTAAAAAAAAAAATCAACCCAAAAGGTTTATTCCATAAACAACAATCTTGCAACACTTGCAGTAATTTTTGTTGCACTTCTTGGTGGGACAAAAGTACAGTCTTGTCTCTTGTGAGTCTAAATTCGCATGAGACAAAGTTTTCGTAATGTGTCCCGTCCCATCACGCGTACCAAATTCACCTTAAAAACGCAATCAAAGTGCGAAAGGTAAAAAATGACGCTAAAACTAGCTCTATATTAACGATAACAAGAATCTGTAACAGTAGTTACATAAACAAAACAATGAAGATCAACGGATCGCAGTTAGCATTTTCTTTTTGGAAAGAAGACGGTACCTCAAGAAGAAAAAAGTTCGACTACTGATAAGTAGGGGAATCTGACTGTTTCAGGCCGGTCAGCCCATCTCAAAGACACCATTGATCCACATAATTGGGCGGTCAGCCTTACGGCTGTTCTGAAGCCCTGCCCAAAAGACGGTAACCGTTCTCAGGGGTATCTAATCAAAGACGAAACTCTAACCCTTCATGATAAAGGTGTGAATTCACCCTGCGCCTATAATGAACAAAAGATTGAGAGAAGCAAAATCAATTTTCATACATCTTCGGGAAGATTACAATCGTATTTATGGTAACACTGCATAGTAAATAAACAAACTCCAACCACCAGACCGCCTAACAACCACCAAATGGTCTTAAACGGAAATTGAAACGAAATTACCAAAATACCCTTTAGCCTAACTGTAATACTCCCCCTTAAGATGGACAAGCGGAATAAAAAACGAGGTTACCAACCATGAAAATGGAAACTTTTGCAGATGTGGATCTCTTAGGGCCTGTTATTATGTACTGTTTGGTGGTCGCATGATGATATAGAAAGTGGCTAATGCAGTAACCTACTTGGGGTGGGGAGGGGGGGGGGTNTATGAAAAAACCCTCCCAAACAATAACCTTCTCAATCTATACAGACAACAGACTAATCCACACACACAACTTCATCCATGCAGAGGACTTAATGGAAAACCAACGAATAGACTATTCATCATGAATAACAGGAATCACTAAAAACAACTATACAATAAAGACCATATATATATGAATGATTCATTTCAAATTCACATCAATCCAACGATCCTAGCGGCTAAAGCATGATCAAAACGATTTCTCAAAAGAAATAAAGTTAGATAAACACCTGAAAAGTATTTATCAGCCATGCCTCACTGTATGCAACCAATATCTTCCGTCTTCAGAATCTGTTGCGTAACAAATTATTAGCATCATCAACCTGCCACTCTAGTCTTACACTCGAATAAGAACATAATTCATTCAATAATGTCAAATATAAAGCATACAACTTGAAGCCAATATATTCCTCTAAATCATAAACTTCTCATATATACAACATGTGTATAAGATTTTACCAACTTCTTACCAACCATGGCTGTAACTATATCGAATACGTGTTTCTTGGAGTACCATGATAATCCATTCAACGGCAACGTAAGTTTCCACTAACTTTAAACTTAGCTGACGTTTGTTCTTTAAGAGGCGCTGAAGTCTGGTTTCACTTCTGATTTTTAAGAGGTGGTGCTGAAGTCTGGTTTCACTTCTGATTTTTAAGAGGTGGTGCTGAAGTCTAAAACCTGAATCAATAGGACTGTTTTTCTTTGTAAACTGACAAATGTCAGAACATGTATAGTTGTTTATTTCATCCCTAAAAAATTCAACTTAAATACGTCAATTGAAATGAGCATCGATGATCCAAGGACGGAACGAGAAAAAGGATGCTGGCAGATTTGCAAGGCTGTGAAATTTTAATCATATCTCACACACCAAAGCCCTGATTTAAGCAATTCAAGATATTTCTGAAAGCCAACACACAAATCTACAATCTCCGCATTCTGCGCTTTTGCAAATTTGGGGTGCATCTGGGCTTAAAACCGAAGTAGAAATCTAAAGTATGGTGCTGCACAGAAATATGAGGTAATTAAATGGCTAGGTTATCAGTTATCACTTAATTTATAGAGGACATTAATGGTTAAGAGGCTCGGAAAAGGAAGAAAAAACATACAAGTCTGAATTGTTTGTCTGACCGAATTTATATCAGTCACCAATAATCCCCACACGAACACGATCCATCTTTAAAATGATGAAAACGATTCGTATCTCTAACGTATATCTCTCTCCGTTCAAAGCTCGATATAAACTTTATAACCATGTGACAGTCCCCGCAAATCCTAAGGTTTTTAATCACTTGAATCGTGGACCCCGGTGACGTATTCAAAATCCCGAGAACAACCGCCAATTTCTCGCTATGCCCACAAAGAATATGCTCCTTTTCTTGATCTTCGACATCTTGTAATACACAATCAGTAACGTGCAAATACCCCAATTTCTTCATCGCCATGGTCAAGCTTTCGATCTTTTCCAAAATCTCGACCATTTGCGGATGAGATCGATCCGCAGCCAAAAGCATATGAACTGTGTTCTTGATCTCGATCCAACTGCATCCGGGATTCTTCCGCATTCCCTTCGATCTCATCGAATCCCGAACCTTATCAACTTCTTTCCATAACCCTTTAGATGCGTAAATGTTCGATAATAAAACGTAATTCCCGGGGTTATTCGGTTCTAATTCGAATAGTTTACGGGCAGCTAATTCGGCAAACGTAAGATTATGGTGGACTCGACAAGAACTGAGTAAAGATCCCCAAACACAAGCGTCGGGCACGAACGGCATTTTCTCGATGGTTGAATACGCTTCGTTAAGATTACCTGCTCGGCCGAGAAGCGTGACCAAACACGCGTAATGCTCGACCCTCGGCTTAATTCCGTGTTCTTTCGTCATGATGTCGAAAAAACGTCGGCCTTTTTCGGTTAATCCGCTATGGCTACAAGCGGATAATAAAGAAGTGAACGTTATAATGTCGGGTTTTTGGTCACTTTTTTGCATCGATTCGAAGATCTCGATGACTTCGTTAGCGTCTCCGTGCATCGCGTACCCGCCCATGATCGTGTTCCATGAGACGACGTTGCGAACGGGCATCCGATCGAAGACGATCCGGGCCGATCGGATCCGTCCGCAGTTAGCGTACATATCGATCAACGCGCTTCCCACGTAAACGTCGTCTGCGATCCCATTTCTAATGGAGAATCCGTGTGCGGACTTCCCGTGCATCAACGCTGCGACGTTCCCGCACGCGGGGAGCAGGCACGGGATCGTTACTGCGTTTGGTTTCACCCCGGAGTCTTGCATAGCCCTAAAAAGCTTGAGGGCTTCGACGTCTTTTCCGTGTTGCGAACAGCAAGATATGATCGACGTCCAAGAAACAACGTTTAACTCTAAATCCCGATCTTTTTTTAACCGTTTAAACACTTCAAGCGCCTCATCGGTTAAACCGTTTCGAGCGAAACCCGAAACCAAAGCGTTATAAGCACCCAAATCTCTCTTAGGCATTTCATCAAACACCTGTGACATATCCAAAATGCAAGAAAATCTCCCATACATATCTATCAAAGCACTAACAATGCACTTATCTGATTCAAGACCCTCTTTAATTGCATACCCATGAATCTGAACACCAATTAAAAGATCCCCCAACTCCCCAACAGCAGGAAGAACGCTAGAAATAGTCGTTCCATCGGGTTTAAAACCGAAAAAACACATTCTTTTAAACATTACCACAGCCTCTAAACGATGTCCACTTTGGTTAAACCCTGCTACCATCCCATTCCAAGTTACCAAATTAGCCTCAATCCCCAATTCACCCATTCTTTCAAACACCAATTTAGCTTCTTTCACACACCCTTTTCGCGCATATCCCGAAACCAAAGCGCTACAGGATACAACATCTGGTTCAGACATTCCATCGAACATCTGGTGTGCGTATCTCAACCTCCCACATTTCACGTACATATGAATCAAAGAAGACTGAACAAACGAATCTTGACAAAGCCCAGAAGCTACACAAAACCCATGAACCTGTTTCCCAAATCGCAGACTCGGAATCCCGCCACAGGCTTTGATCACGGAAGGAACGACACGGGAGTCGGGTGATAACCCGTGAGAAATCATGCGAGAAAAGAGGAGGATGGCGTCTGTGAAACGGCCGAGCTTTGGGTAGGCGTGGATGAGGGTGGAGAAGGAGAAGACGTCTGGGTTTTGGATGGAGGTTAGGAGGAGGTTGGCTTGTGAGAAATGGAGGTTGTTGGCGTAGAGGGAGAGGAGCTTGGTGGTGAAATGGGTGGAGTTGGATCGGAGGATTTGGGCGTGGGCTTGGCGGGTTTGGGAGAGAGAAGCGGTGGTGGTGTCGAGAGAGGTGAGGATGTGGTGGTTGTCGAATGCTCGGAGAGCTTGCTTCGCCATGGATGGCTGCTGATGGTTTCTTGTTTTTCAACCTTCGCTGACTTTTTGAAGCATTTGATTTTTGTCGCTTCCAACCGTTTTTTTTCCCTTTCAAGTAAGATCGTTATTTAGGGCCTATTTGGGAGTGCGTTTCAGAAAAGCTTTTTTCAGCTTATCACGTCTCCGAGGAGGAGAAAAGAAGTTTTGAAGTGTTTGGGATTGCTTTTCAGAAACTCCTTATCGCGTTCCCTAGAAGCTGAAACCGAGTTTTTGAGAAGTCAGACTGGAGTGACTTCTCCAGAACGCGAACGCAGAACGGATCCGATTTGAGCAGCGACGGCTCCGATATCTCTTCAGAACAACATCATCTTTTCCGATATGGGCATCGATTTGTAAGATTTCACTGACTTGTCCGTCGATTTTTGATTCTTGATTTTGGGGTTTCTTGATTTGGGCATTGATTTAGGTTTTGATAAGCAAAAGGCTAATCAAACACTTCTTTAAGAATTTCCTTCTCCACAACACAAATTTTTTTTGAAGGGTATCCGAAGCTTTGCCCCAACTAATCCCGAAAAAGTTCACCGATAGCTAAAACATGCTGCCTTGAGTTAATCCCCGGTGGCCGCAATCTGGAAGCGTCGGGATTCGAACTTGGGGTAGAAGGGTTAACAAGCCACTTCCCCCACAGGCNAACCCTTGTAGTTTCCACAACACATAAGTTGGTAAACACTTCTACCAAAAAGTGCTTATCAGTTCTGAAATGCAATTCCAAACACCCCCTTAATCAATTAGACGATAAAGAATGTTATAGTGACAAGTCTTGCCGGTAAATACTTACTAGGTAAGTGTTTGGGTAAACAGTCCCTAAATCAAGTTACATGCCAGTCATTTTATGCATTCACTTGAACAGTTGGGTTCCGATAAGAAGTTGAAGCTACAATGAGAAGTTGAGGTTAACGTTAGAAGCGTGAGAAGTGATTATCAACCGCTGGATCCAGATTAGGGAGAAGATACACAAATGCACTGGATCAAGAATATATGTCCACTTCTCACGTTTTTCACCATTAACTCAACTTCTCATACGATCATTTGCCTTCGCTTGAAACCATTAACTTCTGATTTTAATATACAAGCCTTTTCAATTTATTTTTGCAAAAGAACATGTAAACTTTGAAAACAATAGAATATTTCAACTTGATGTATATCTTAGGAGAAAATTAATAGGTACAGATACATTTAACAATATGTTAGGGTGTATTTATCCCACCAAAAACAAATCAACTTTTCATTTGAAAAAATCACTTGGTTGGTACCAACATCAAAATCACTACTTTTTGAGAATGTATGGATTAATGACAATTCAAGAAACCATTTTGTGCGACACTGGTTAAAGGCTCAAGAATATACGGTGGATATCTCATCTTCGTCAGGTTCGACTCTAATGCCAAAACTTTTATGCCCATTAAAATTCACTTACGATAACTTCAGGCTATCATGGTCATGGTCGTCTAGGGAAATAGTCAGTGCACATAAACTAGATTGGATACCTATAGTTATAAAAAATGGACATCAATAAACCCCCAAACTAATCATATCTCAAAACAAGCCACTTACGTTATACTCTCAAATCGTTTTCTATAAGCTCCAAAAACTAGTCTAAAACAGTCTTTCTATAGAGATCAGGTCTACATACAATCACACCTTCAGACGGGATATCAGGGTTATACACAATAGGAAAAGGAGAAACACAAGTCTTATTGAACAAGTATTTATAGAGCTACAATTTCTACAAACATAAAAAAAGGTAAAGAATAAAAAATTACAATTAAAGAAAGCTCAAGCTCACAATAAAATGGCTGGCATATCATGACACTTTTCAACACTACCACTCTCTAAAGCAAAACCCACTCTTACAAACTCATAAAATGTCCTAAGGGAAGTTACAAAAACAACACATAACAAGAACACTACCCATTCTCAAAACCCTCGACAAAAACCATTGCCATGCTTTTTAAACACCACCTCCACCTGCCGCCGCCGCCTGGATCGGCCCGTTTGATCTAAATCCACGACCCCTGCCACGGCCTCCCCTCCCACGTCCNGTCCCACCTTCGTTTCTCCGTACATCAAAGTAAGTGGGACCCACGTCATAAACGAGATGAACATGTTAAATAATCAATCACCCTCGATGAATCTTAGATGAAGAAGAATAATTACTAGTATACTCTATTTGTTCCGATATTAGTGTCCATATATCTGTTTTAGTTTGTGCCAAAATAAGTGTCCATTTTCATAAATCATAAGTGTATACTTTCTAGTTCTAACCTTAGAGATAAAATGAAGAAATTCATTACTCCCTCCATTATTAAAGGGTTTAATGGCTATTTAGTTAACCAAAAAGTGTAAAAATTGCACATTGCTAAATTTGTGTCTGTTTTATTGTGGACATTTATTTTGGGGCGGTGGGAGTATGACCAAGGGCAGACCCAAATATTTTTCAAACAATGGCACCATCGACTTCGAGTTCTGTTATTGCAAATTTTTTATAAATATATTAAATCTGATATTTAAAAGCTAAAAACTAGGAAAATGACACCAACATGATTTGAACACAAGACCTCACATTTGAAAAGCAAGAAACTAGCCAACTCTATCAATGGAAACTTGTGTCACTATAGTTTCAAAATAGATATGGTGGCATACAACAAACTAAGGTGGAGGCACTTTTCACGACCATATAATTTTTCACACTCGACAATAGGTCCGTCCTTTACTATGATTACATAAGTACGAAGAATATCAATTCTCATAATTTCCTTATCTTCAATATCATTCATAGCTTAACTTTCTATGTACCCATTGACATAGAATTCCCAAAGCACCTAACAAACATGTTTACAGCATTACCATAGAGGTCAGATCAGTATACATCCTACCCCAAATCAAGTGACATATACTGAGCTAGTTCGGTTTCGTTTGATTTACTAGAAATGCTTAGTGACACTAATTGCTAAATAGCATATGCACAAACATAAAACAAGAACTACAGACTGATTTACGTTGCTAGTTGTTCCCATGGTACAATTACGTGTTTAGTGATTATCGCCAGCTAAGACAATTATGTTTCTATTAATACAACATTTTATCCCTTCAGATTTTAGAACTTAACGAGTTAAGAAACCAGTACCTCGCCCTTGCATGGGTGCTTCTTGATTATATCCTCCATCATACTGATCATCCACATAAGGACCATTATTGTAACCTCCCCTTCCACGACCTCGGAAACCACGTCCTCTTCCTCGCCCCCTGCCCCTTGTGTATTCACGAGGTGCATCCCACCCCCCGTCATCATACTCTCCTGGTCCAAAACCATTTCCTGTGATCGTATTCAAACCCGGCATCAAAAAGGGATGATCTTCTTCGAGAGAATTAACAACTCAATGGAATATAAAATCAAAGAGAAAGCATGTGTTTAATTTGAACAATGCCATTTTAATAAGATTCAAGAGATCAGCAATATTATTACTCATTAAATCAAGGGTACCGGAAGTTAATCAAGCTTATTAAGAGTTTAAGACAAGGCCTACATTGTTCTAAATTACTTGGATTTCAGTGTTCAGATTCAAACACTTGATTCAAAAAGAAACCTCAAAGGTTCAACTTATTGCATCTCTATCTGTGTTGAAGGTACACTGTTAAGGCTGTGTTTGGCAAAAATAAGCTAGCTTATAAGCTAGTCCATCCAAACATGTACCATAAGCTAGCTTATTGAANATTTGGGAGCTTTTTGTAGCCTTTCCCAATTATACCCTTATTAATATTAATTATTAAATTAAAAGATACCCTTTTTGGTCATTTTACATACTCATAAGCTAGTTTTTGCCAAACATAATTTGTTCATTCGCTAAAGACTCCCCCATACTCAATCAACAGTTAGCTTATCAGCTAGTTTGCCAAGCACAGCCTAAACCTAGACCAAGCAAAGAGTTTGATTCTGAATTACAACTCTTGTTAAACAACAATAGCTACAACTTACAAGACCATGGCCAAGTGTATCTTTAAGAGGGTTGGGTTCCGGATAGAAGTTGAGGTTAACATGAGAAGTAGTTATCAACCGTAGGATTATAAGTGGATGCATATTAGGATGAGATGCACTAGATAAATTCTCTTCTAAAGCTCAATTCATGGGAGGGTATGAGATTAAAAGTGAACAATGGTTCAAATCCACTTCTCACGTTAAACTCAACTTCTCACACGATCATTCGCCATCTTTAAGAACCACCTAAATTTAGAGTCCTTTAAAAGGCCAATAGATGTAAAATTAAACCATTGACAAGAATCGTTGTATCAACCATGACAAAAACCGCAAATACCGAAATATTTTAAATCAGGAAATGAACTTTGTAAAATCAGATCATACCAGGCATGGGTCTAGATCTTCCCCTTCCCCTACCCCTTCCCCTACCACCACGACCCCTGCCTCTTCCAGTTGGGGACCCCTCTGCATAAAAACAATATCAAAATAAAACTATAGACGAGCAACAAACATAAGATGCCCGGATTAGTGGAATGACTACCTCCTTCAAACTCAAATTCAGTTGCCACCTTCACCTGGTCAGCTGGTAATGGAGGCTGATACCTGAGAACATGTCATAGCATCTTAGATCGATGAATCAGGAAAAAGAAAAAAGAGAAAAGGCTCTGCAGTATAATACTGAATTTATCATAACTTGAAGAATGCTTCTCTATTTTTATAATAAT
This sequence comes from Carthamus tinctorius, assembly GCA_001633085.1. Classification (NCBI taxonomy): domain Eukaryota; kingdom Viridiplantae; phylum Streptophyta; class Magnoliopsida; order Asterales; family Asteraceae; genus Carthamus; species Carthamus tinctorius. The sequence continues at coordinate 11,213 of LUCG01146442.1, forward strand.
AGAGTTATCATAATTTTTCGCTTATGCTTTTAATGCCCGTGCCTGTCTTGATGTTATTTTTCTTGTTTACAAGCCTTGATTCCTTCCCTAAAATTGTCTCAAACTTTTCTTTTCTTCCTATCTTTGGTCAAACTTTCAGATTCGCTAAAGACTCCCCCATAATTTCTTCCCAAAAGCATTTCTGCAAAACCCTTTTGCAAGCTGGAGATCTTCATGGAAACAGCCTCTCTACCCCTTAGGACACAGGAAAGGCCTATATACATCTTACCCTCTGCAAACCCTACATGGTGTAGGATTTACTTGGTTCATTTGGTTTATAATCATACACAAAGGAAAGAAACTACAATGAATTAATCAGCAATGCATGTATCTGGCAGGTAATAACTAGAAGTACCTAGAAACACATACATATTTCTTTCAAATCAAGGCAACCAATATTCTTAAATGAAAAAACAACTAAAAGTACAGAAAATAAACATAAGAAAAACACTCAACAGATTCTGATTTTTGTACCAAGTCTAGTTATCACGAATAGATCAGAAATGTACTCAATTAATGTAGTTCAATGAATAAGGATTGGAAGCAAAGACGATATATCGACTCACCCAATGGATGATGTATTCAGCTCCTTCAAGGAGAGCGTTATAGTGATCATTGAAACATGCCTTGTGGTCTCTAGACTGCAGAAACAAAAAATTGTAAATTAATGGAATAATAAGCAAATGTTAATGATATGCAAAATTTTTAACAACCATCATACAACATCAAAGATCATTCTTTTTGGATAGGGGAACAAAGCTGATCTTACGGAAGTAAGCCTTCTTCTAGTGGTTCCCATGTATCAGTTATGTCTGTGGATCCAATGGCAGTAATTTGATGAAGACCAACAATTCTCCTCTGCAATACAATAACTCTGGATTTCATCACTGGACATACCAACAAATGGTAGAAGATGAGAACGTTTAAGATGCGAAACATGAAATACCTTTATCAACTCCACAATTGTAACAGTCTTGTTGATTGCTCTGCCCATTGCTTTAAACACAATTTCCGATGATCCTTTTTCCTATTAGGGCATAAAATACGGTGAATAAGAGAAAAATTAACAATTATAGGACACCAAAACCCTTAACTGCACTAAAAAACTGCCAATTTTCAAGAAGATTATAAAAGGTTGACCAAGAGAATGTCAATACTTACAGTTTACATACAGATCTACAAGACTATATCAAGTGAAAGACTGAAAGAAACATTGATGGAGGCGATATTAACAAATTCCTTGATGGGCTTGCAATTGCATGGTAACTTTATAATTTTTTTTATAAAAATAAATACATATTCATATTAGTAAAGGATGGTATGGCTTATGAACAAAAGAATGTGTATTTCTAACAAATAATTGGGCCCTCTATAGTTAGGAGCTACAATTTCACTAAAACAAAATAAAAAAATCACTCAACCATATCAAAATTAAACGTCATTAAAGTTAGGTTAACATGTATAGGGGGGACTACAAGACTGTTATAGCTGCATACTTCACAACAATCAACATTATTCTCAGAACATGGAGGCTTGGAAATCATACATTATCGTGAGTTCATGACAGACAAGAAAATCAAAAAACCAAGCCAATCACATATCAATTGGCATAGTGTTTCTTCGATAACAGATTATATCATCATAAGCCATCGAGTCGAGCCTTAAAAACTAAAAAGTACTTTTCGGACAGCCCTATATGCATGCACAATCACCACATAACTATCAAAAACTTAAGATATCCAATTGGCAACCAATTTCAATATATACAAAACAAAAGAAATACCTGAAGCAAACCCATGGCATAGGTGATATAGTTTCGCATCCTTCCCTGACTGGTAATTCGGATCTCATTCTCATCAATCGGTTGCTCTGCTCTTGGCCTTTCCACCTTATGGTACCGATCCATCTTCAAAAACCCAAATCCACAAATCAAAACCTCATCAACAATCACCAAAATATTACAAGTGTAACAATCTAAAGAATGCAATTTCCTAACCACTCCCCCCAACTTCAGATTACAGAACCACACAATCAGACCCCAATTACAAAAGGAGTCAAAAATAACAACAGATTTTCAAAACCCAAGTGTATGCATGCACCATAAAACCTAGCAATTTCTCAACAAAAACAAAATCTAAAATCTAAAATAACAAAAATTTATAAATTCAAGCACTCGTTTCTTATAATTGATAGCGAATTAGTATGATCAACAAATAACCTTTTATGCATGTGAAATCGAACAGTGTGTGTTAGAAATCATTCAAATTCAGATGAGTATTGTGAAACAATCAGTCCAAAGAAACAAAATCAACAACTGAATTCGTCTGAAAATGGTGAAATTAACACAAATTGGAGTGAAATTAGTTAATTTGGAAGGAGAAAGAATGAGAAAATATACCTTTTGTTGGAAGATTAGAAGGATAAGACAGTGAAGGAAGGAAGAGCCCTCTTCTCCGGCTACAATTTTCTTCGTTTAAGCCCTAAACCGTATGCCTACGCAGTTTGGAGTATTTATAGCAGCTGTCTATTAAATAACTACTTTCAAACTATTTTTACTTTACCGATTATTACATTAACTACATTATTAAAATATTTTTTATATATTTAAGACTATTGTCAGTGGTCATGTTTGATACCAATGGTATCAGCTGCTACATCAGCGTCATATCAGCTTTTCACTATCTTCCTAACACCTATAGTGGTCTTGACTTGCATACCAATCTAAATAATTAATAAAAAAGAAAAAAAGAAAAAAAAAGAGGGAAAAAGAAGAGAGATAAAGAGACAGGAGAGAGATGGTGGGGTGGGGTAGGCAACTGGCATAGGGGTGCCATTTTTCTTGATTGTTGCTTGGTACCGTCCCATCCTCGACGGTGTTGTTGATTGGTACCGGTCGGTACCGTGGTGTTGTCGGCCTCCAATGCGGATGGTCTAATAGAATATTATTTCTTTATCATAGGTACATCTTATTTTTAAAAGGTGTTTTAAGTTATATCCACACTAATTCCGACAAATTATGGATAGACTCGATGGTCATGATTGTTGTATACGAATACAATTGAACCTTAGACATATAAGATATTTCATCACATTCTCAAAACCTCAACCATTAGGGGGACGTTTACTTAAACACTTACTCGGATAAGTGCTTACCGGTGAAATTAAACACTATCATCTACCATATCGGACAATATTTTTGTAACGCCAAATTTTCCCTTATTTTGTTTTTGACCAAATACATAAAAAGAGTTTAAGAAACGTCACCATTTGCATAAATAAAGAATATTCCAAAATTATCAATCAACGATTCTCAATTAAAAAAAAAAGATGAGTTAAATGCTAAACTAAGTTTTCATGCGAAAAAGAAAATCTGCTCGTTGGAACTGTTCGCGGCTCTGGAGTCAAAGCGAGGCCTTGCCCTTATCCACACCAGAACTGGAAGCTGGAAAAAGGGATACAACAAAGGGTAAGCTAGAAGCTTAGTGAGTCGTCACATAGTATATCCTATACACAACATGGTTACTCACGCAACCAGTCAACATGCTAGAATTCGATCACATAACACATTACAAAAATAAATTAGACAATCATTCATTCACAGTTCTCATGAGAAACGTTCCGTCAGCTTTGGACACGGATCTGCCCCCACAACTCACCAAGGGCATTTGGTTCCCTTTTTCTCACCGAGCTTAGGACACGGGACTGCCCCCACAACTCATCAAGGGCATGTGGTTCCCTCTTCTCACATACAGTTTACACGTGTATCACACATAGTGATATAACATATACAAGGTGCAACTCACCTGTCTCGTAAGTCGACGGAACACGGT
>LUCG01146447.1:0-11550 GCA_001633085.1 Carthamus tinctorius
GCGCTCTCGGCTGTCCTCATGTTCACAACCAAAAAGTGGTTCACATTTGAACTTTCCTCTATAGATAGATAGATAAATAGATGGATCTAATTAGACAACCTTGGTTGACATAAAAAGCTTGCTACCCAAGTTTATAAATAATAATAATAATAATCGTAATCAATAAACGCCTACACTTGCCCTTAGCCGCGTTTCATGTTTTCATATATCCTACCGTGGCCCAAACCAGAACAAACAAATATCTGGTATTTCGTCGAACACCTCATACGCATATAACATCATCATCTTCTTCAAACAACCATCTTTTCTCCTCCAAAAATCGAATTAAACCCAAGAATCATATGTTAATTCGTTGAAGGATTCAATCGATTTTGTCATCTTTCTTCTTTTTAAACTATGATGTTTTCAAGACTAGGTCGGACAATCTCTCGATCAAAGGTAAGTCTTTTCTTCTTCTTCTATTGTAATCTTTCGACTTTTTTCTCTTGAAGTATGTGGTTTTCTGATCTTGCTGTTTTGCGTATTGCTGTATGATTTGGTAGAATGTTTTGAGTGGTGCTAATGGCGGAAGATCGCAGATTTTGACCGGTTATTCAGTATATCAATCTCGATGTATCGGGCAGGTAGATGATAACCTAGGGTTTTTGAAGCGTTATTTAGGTTCTTTAGCAGCTAGCAATGAGAAACATGGTTCTGTGTTATCATCCAAGCTGTATATATCGGATATAAATTTCTCTCTTGCAAACCCTAGAATTCGAAGGTTCTTCTCCAGCGAGAGCGAGGCTCCTAAGAAGAAGAGTAAGATTAGCTTTCTTCTTATCATGTTCTGCTCAATTAAGCTTATTATGCCCAAGGATGAGTGGATTTGGGGTTATTTTGGGGTTCATACCAAGTCTGAGTCGGACTAACTCATGGCCCCTATTTATTTCCAAATTGAACATTTGATTAACCCTGCTGTGTTTCACATTTTTTTCTTCAGATTATGAGAACTTCTACCCCAAGGAAAAGAAGGAAACTCCAAAGGGGAATAATCAGAAATCTGAATCTAAAGGTTAGTTAAGTCAATTTCTGAGTATGGATGCTACTTATCTTGGGTGTTCAATATGCAACATTTAGCTTGTTAATGACTTAGGGGCTGTTTGGTTGGTTTTTCATTAAGTCCTGTATGGGCAAAGATAACTGTCTAGATATATTCGTCTGTATAGAGTAAGATACTTTGTTGTTTGTTTGTTGTGCTGAATAAATAATCTGAATGTCAGATATGACTATTTTACCCCCCATTGCATATATCACATTTCTTTGAGACATTTTATCAAACACCGTATGAGCATAAAAAAACATAACACATTTACCATACATTTCCCACAACAATGAAAACCCATTCCGGATCAATAATATTTGATCTCAAGAGAAAGATCTAAAACAAAGAAAACCCACGTGAAATTAAACACAGTGAAAACACCTTTGGGAGGAAAACCTTCTGAATCGAGGAAGGGAGCAGGGACGAAGAACAACTCTGTCAAACAAATCCCAAACCTGTAATTTGTGCTTTTGAGGGAAGAGCAGGGACCAGGAACTGGAACAACAATGCCAAACGAAGCCAGACCTTTAAATTTGTGACTTTAAGAGAAGAAAGCTCATTGAATCGGAGGGAGCAGGGACGAGATGGAGGAGAGAGGAGGACAAGGATGTTTTTTCAAGCATCCTTTCTTATTTTGACCTGAAATTTTCGAGCATCCCTTCATCTCCAACAAAAAGTTCAGATCAAGATGGAGAACCATATGGACAGATCAATATAACTGATCGAAAGGAGGAGAAGCAGAGGCAGTGAACAACAATAATGAGAGTTCAGTGTTGCTGAAAGGATGGAGCAGCGACGGAAGTCTTGTGTTAAGGAGGTGTAAGGGGCGTCATTTACACAACTGAGCGTATACATGAAATAGGAGAAAGCTGAGCGAATAAGTTGCTTTCTTTCTGCTTAAGCCACACCCAAACACTAGTATATTGTATATATCTTATTCGGTAAGCTATATGGGCTATTAATCCCATTAAGCCATCTTCAAGCAGACCCTTAATGTTGTGGACATATTCTTATTTTCGTCTTTGCATCTTAGTATTAGCAGTCTCTCTTGATTCTAGGACAGAGTTTGCGAGAAATAGAGTACTCTTAGAATGAGTAGGGATGCAAAATTGGTTGATGATTTCAATTCTGCTTGGCTGCTTTTACTTGGTATATTACAAATACCTACTTTTGTAACTTGGACCTCTTGGAATGGCATCTGTATTTCTTAAATGTGTAACTTTTAGAAATATTCTGTAGCATATTAGAGTATATCTTCCGTTCCTTATACACATCCAGAAGTAATATCATGTTTAGCAAGAGTTCTTGATGCTTCCGCTGGGTTGATTGATGCAAAATTTCAGAGGTATTGCTTTACGGTAAATAACAAAAATCGGACAGGCTGTCTAGTTAATGAATAACTTTAACCTTGAGTTGTTCTCATTGTAAATGAGAAATTTGTGACATGTAACCTGTAGCTCTACTCTTAGTTTCAGCTTTTTTTTTGTATTATCTTGTGATGGAATTTCGGTATATTCCAAGTAAATGCAACACTAAGGCAGCAGTGTCCTTTTGCATGAAGGATGATATGTTGAGCTTATAACGGTTGTTACCTTTTCTGATCACAAACTCAAGGTGGACTTTGCACAGTAAGGTTGTAGCATCAAGAAACTGTTCACTACCTCAAATGAGACATTTTCTCGTGGATGGGGTCATCTGAATGTGGTTCTTTTGCATTTGTAAATAGGAATCCTTCAATTTTTAACTCTTACCAAGTATTGAATGCAATTATGTTTATATAGCATCAGCTTGTGTTGTGTGATTTCAGTAGTATGTGTAAGAAAATAGTGTTATTGAATTGCACATGATGTTGGAAGCTCACGTCTTGATAACTTATGCCATATGTAGAGGAATCAAGCACAGAAGACGATGGAAGTTTCTTTCCCAAGCAATTCCAGTTCCAAATACCGATCCCTTTGCTAGTGATTGGGCTGTTGCTCTTTTCATCGCTCTCTTTTGGTCCTCGTGAACAGAAACAGGTTAGCAAATATTTAATTTATTTAGAGGCTTGATTTAACTTGTTTTGGTTGAATGACTGATAAATTTCCCCTTAGAGTATGATCATGAACTGTATGCATGTCTTGGAACTTAGGAGGTTTCCTTTTCATAATTTCTAGATCCAGTTTTAGCAACTAGTTTGTGATGAAAGGCTGAATTGATGATTTTTTTTAACTCAAATGCAGTTCAGCTGAGTCTCTGTTCATTCAGGCTTTAGATGGATGCTTAAAATTTATGTCATGAGTCTGTATTAAGTACTAAACAAGGTTAATATCTACTTTTAACGAAAAAATAAGATGGAGTTTGACCTCAATGAAAAGTTAGGAAAGGAAATTTTAGGATGGATTTCATTTAATCATGTAATGAGTTTTATGAACAATGGCAGCAGCATCTGATTTATGTTCATATCTAGATAGAAATTTCACATGCAGTTGAGTTCGTTTTATGGTCAAATTTGGATCTTGTGTTCAGATTACATGGCAGATAAATAATGTTTGATAAAGCAGCACTATCGATGTGTTGTCTAGCATCTGTTTTGTACATGTTGCTAGCCTACACTAGATACTGTATTGCACCGCCGGAACACTACTTTTTCATGGGTTCTTCATATAAAATTCACGCCATCTCTTTGCGAGCTGCTTTTGCTAAAGTTCCATATCTTCATTGATAAAGAAAGAACCCTCATGGTCCAGTTTTTGCTTACATGGTTATTTCCATACTAAGATAGAACTTGTGAAATAAAATCGATGATAGTTTTTGGCGAAAGTGCGGTATATAATGCTCCCTGAAATTAGGACTTCCGCCCTCTCACCCTCGTTGTTCGTAATCCACATCAAATATCAAGTATGCCTTTCTCTCTTTAGGATGACTTTTTTTAATACTTCAACCAAGATTTGGATGGGAAACAAAATGTAATGTAGTGGATTTTTATCACTATCTGAATCAGGTAAGACCTAGAGTGCAGCCAACTAAACACCAAATAAGTTGTAATAGATCTTCTACACATGAGATTTCATGTGTGATAAACTTTTGGGCTCGTTGGAATCACACGAATTCACCAATTTGGAGCATGGTCTGTGAAAATTGGCTATGGAGGCTACATGTGGGAATACATGGGTAATTGCGGTCTATCAAATATGTGCTGCCTTTTTTTATCAAATATAAAGTATAAGGTAATTTGGACTTTTGAGACCTAACGCCCCGGTTTCCAAAACTGGGGGCCGTTACTTTCTTTAGCTAGAACTTGCATATGAACTAAATTGAACTTTATTTCTTCCAAATCTTACTGTTACATCAAAGTTGAAACATAAGCGAAAACGTAACTGAAAGCTTATAATACAACAAACTTTGTTGTTGATCCGAATAGTACTACTTCAGGCTATCTCTCTTTACTCCTACCTAAGATACATACATGGAATACGTAAGCTTTAAGCTTAGTGAGCAGTTATGGTTTCGTGAATAAACAACTTTTATGATACTTGTCAGCATGTGAATAATAAACCAAAACTCTTGTCGTGTAAAAACATTCTTTTGAGATCTCACTTGCCACATGTAAGTATGCCATACTTGTCTTGAGGTTCAATAACCTGGGTCCATAAAGGCTACCCCATCTCGTAAAATATCCCGTACGCTGGATATTATGGCCATACTTAACATGTAAAAACTTTCATACCTTGCATAAAACATGTCTTGTGTATAAAACACATACTTGTATCATAACATGTGAACATGCATATTTTAAATGTATAAATCTCTTCATGTAAAGCAATAAGCTAAAATATCTTGTAATGCATAAAATACGTGTATATAGCATATACGTATCTCAGTAAATCTCATAACGTACTCACCTTGATTATGCTTAACTTTCGCTTGATCTCTTATTTCAAACTTAGTAGTGTATTAAGAGAGAGTGAGAGAATATTTGGTATGCTCAAATGCTTTGCTTTTGCCTCTATTTATAGTTGAAAATTACTTGGTCCTTAAGCTTGTTTTTTGCCACCTCCTACTTTAGGATAAACAAGGCTAAATTACTTGGTCCTCAAGGTTTGCCACCTCCTACTTTAGGATAACAGAATATTGCTTTGTCATGCTTCTATTTTGTCATATCATTTATTGTTAGAAAGTACTACCTATACTTAGCTTAACCATGTGATATTTACTTGCTCCCTAAGCTTGATTTCTCATGCTTGCTTGTAAGCTACCTTGTAAGCTATTTCTTTATTTTAAATTTCTGTTTTTAATATGCTACTGCTGCCATGTAGCTGCTGCCGGGTTACTACTGGTGTAAATGTTCACTGAATTTAAGCTTAAAACATGGAAATATAATATATTTTTATATTGAGATCAGGGTGTTACAGACGTTATCATAAAAGATTAAACAAGGAGTTCATTTAACTAAGGGGCGCCATTTTTAGGTTGGATTATATTGCTGTACCTATCATAATAGTTTAGAACTTGCAACAACAAAATAAATCTCAAGGGATCTTTGTGCTATTCCAGGACCTCTATCATCATTGTCTCTTCACCCAGTTTACCAGTGCCGCTAAATCACATGCTACTTGGGTTGTGGTGGATGTGTTGTTGATATGTTTTCCAGCGTCATGGCTCAAGGCCCAAAGTTTCTGTGAAACGAAGAGAGGAAAGTATCATAGATGTAACCCAAGACTTCATAGATGGAAAAGGCTGCTAGTCTAGAAAAGCATGTGTATGAAACAGATATAATGCGGAATTGGACATGCTAGACTAGAATAGAATGGACTTATAACTAGTAAAGATCTTCTGATTCAGAAACACGACCCATAAGAATGTTTATGTATTCTTAACAAGTGATTGCAACAGGCGTTGGAGCTGTTTTTTGCTCTGTCAAATGCCATTTTGTTTGTTAATGATATAACAAAACTCTCTAGGCTCCAGAGATATTAGTAGAAGCCACATCCTTGGAGAATTAGTTTTTCTTATGAATCATTGTTCTCACATGATAACTTCTGGCAAAGGTTTTATACCCCCTCCGAAGTTGTGTTTCTTTATGTGAACTATGGTTTGTCCTGTTTGAGAAAGCTTACTTTGCGTATTGGAATTTCATCTCATGAGGTACTAGGATTTTGTTGAAATCCTTACTCTTCCAGAAACCTTTGACCTTTGTAAAAGCTATGGGTATAGATTATTTTCTATATGTTCTCTATTGAAAGTGTGAGAATATGTTGAACCCCATTGAAATACTCTTCAAAACAGCCGTTGAGAAGAGAATGAAGGTCCAACCTATATACAGTAGCCGATGTGGGGTTTCATATTGTTTGAATCAAACAGCCCAGTTTTTTTTGTGCAATATGGAAGTAACCATAATCTTGGATTCTGTTTCTTGCTTCTATCTGATCTGAAATTATTACATATCAAGAGCACTTTTTTATTGAAATTTGAGCATATCTTTCATGTATATGATCATTTTTAGACTACTTGATGTTGCTATCATTTTTCTTTTTGCTTTGTTTGCAGATAAGTTTCCAAGAATTCAAAAACAAGCTTTTGGAACCAGGCTTGGTGGACCATATAGTTATTTCTAACAAATCAGTTGCAAAAGTATACGTCAGAAACTCACCACGCAACCAATCAACTGATTCTGTTGACGGAACTTCGATTGATTCACCTGCAAAACTGAATACAAGCCAGTATAAATACTACTTCAATATCGGGAGTGTTGAATCTTTTGAGGAAAAATTAGAGGAAGCACAGGAAGCCCTGGGAATAGATACTCATGATTATGTTCCTGTGACATATGCTTCTGAAATGGTTTGGTATCAAGAAATTATGCGATTTGCACCCACACTCTTATTACTGGGATCCCTGTGGTACATGAGCCGCAGAATGCAAGGCGGTCTAGGTGTTGGAGGCGGTGGTGGAAAAGGTGCCCGTGGAATATTTAACATTGGAAAGGCCCATATTAATAAAGTTGATAAGAATGCGAAAAATAAGGTGCTTTTTTCATCTCTGTATAACATAGAATATCTTCCGCTTGTCATTATGGGTGCTTTTGGTACACTGGACGGGACATAACAGACAAGAACAGGGAACACTGTTCCGCGTTTGCAGGTTTTTTATGTGGAACAGGCTGGAACAAAGTGGAACAAACTAGAACAAGCTAGAACAAGGTGGAACAAACTTATGTTTTACCAATATAATCTCAAACTAAAACATATTTCTCTTCCACAACATCAAACATGTCTCCCTTTTTACATTTATTCATTATAAAATTTTATTTTTTTGTATTTTATACTCTTTAAACTTTCACTTTTTTGTCCTAAATGTATTATTTTTATACAACTTTTGTATTTGGATGAGTTCATATAATTTATTAAATGTTAATAATAATAAAAAATAATATAGAAAAAGTACAAAATAAAAATTGGAAACTAGTTAAAACATTTTCTTTTGGTGTCATTTTACTTGTCTTGACAAAATTTCTAATATAATATTTTGTTATAAAAATATTTATTTTATTACAAGTTAATGAATTACGTAGTAATCAAAATTTATGAAATATATAAACAGCTCATTAGGGAAAAGTTAGTCATTTTATCTGTTCCGTCTTACCAAAAATGGAACAACTGTTCTGTCTTGTTCTGTTCTATCTTGTCTCGATACCAAACGCACCCTAAGCATAATCTACTCCGTTTTGCTATGATCAATCACACAAAATTGTTCTTTTTTTAATCCATACTTCCATCCAGGTCTTTTTCAATGACGTTGCGGGTTGTGACGAAGCAAAACAGGAAATCATGGAGTTTGTGCACTTTCTCAAGAACCCGAAGAAATACGAGGAGTTGGGAGCTAAAATCCCAAAAGGCGCTCTATTGGTGGGGCCACCGGGGACAGGGAAAACTCTTTTAGCTAAAGCAACTGCAGGAGAATCCGGTGTACCTTTTCTCTCGATATCCGGATCTGATTTTATGGAAATGTTTGTCGGTGTGGGTCCCTCAAGGGTGAGAAACTTGTTCCAAGAAGCTAGGCAGTGTGCCCCTAGCATAATATTTATCGACGAGATTGATGCAATCGGTCGTGCAAGGGGACGTGGGGGCTTCTCGGGTTCTAACGATGAAAGGGAGAGTACCCTTAACCAGCTGCTTGTTGAAATGGATGGATTTGGCACCACTGCTGGGGTGGTTGTTCTTGCTGGGACTAATCGACCCGACATTTTAGATAAAGCTCTCTTAAGACCCGGTAGATTTGATCGACAAATTAGTATTGATAAGCCTGACATCAAAGGCCGTGAACAGATATTCCAAATTTATTTAAAAAGGATCAAACTTGATAACGAACCATCGTATTTCTCCCAGAGACTTGCTGCATTAACTCCGGGATTTGCCGGAGCTGATATCGCAAATGTTTGCAACGAAGCTGCGTTAATTGCTGCTAGAGGTGAGCAGGCGAAGGTCACGATGGAGCATTTTGAGGGAGCTATTGATAGGATCATTGGTGGGCTAGAGAAGAAAAACAGGGTAAACATGAAGCAATAGTCAGAGGCCGTCTGTTTTAAAAAAAAATACATCTTAAAACCTCTTAAGTCTGAAAATTAAGAGGTTTGCAGACTCAAGAGTGTTTGTTTTAATTTTAAGTAGAAGTTTGAAAACTTCTTACCGTTCTCTGAAATTTTAAGAGGTGCACTATTCACCTCTTATTTTTGAGATGTGAAATTAGACTACAGACCTCTTAAAAAACAATCAGACACCTTACTTTCTTTATGAATCAAATTTGCTTAAATATGTGTTATTATTAATGCTAGTGTTGTTGAAATAGGTGATAAGCAAGATTGAACGTCGAACTGTGGCTTATCATGAAGCAGGCCATGCTGTTGTGGGCTGGTTTTTGGAACATGCGGAGCCGTTGTTGAAAGTGACTATTGTTCCTCGTGGGACAGCGGCGCTTGGTTTTGCACAGTATGTGCCAAGTGAGAACTTACTCATGACCAAGGAACAGCTTTTTGACATGACTTGCATGACACTTGGTGGACGCGCTGCTGAAGAGGTAATGTTTGTTTTTTCTTCTTTTTACTGCTTCTCTAGGGACTCGGAAAACATAGAAAATAAGTCTATTATGTAAAACCCATATCTGGATCCCACAACGAGTTGGATTTACTCGGCATGTTTGGTTTGGTTTTGTTCTTTTTGTATGATAGACTTGGGGGCTGTTTGTTTTAGAAAAAAAATACCTCTTAAAACCTCTTAAGTCTGAAAATTAAGAGGTTTGCAGACATAAGAGTGTTTGTTTTATTTTCAAGAAAAGGTCTGAAAACTTCTTACTGTTCTCGGTGTCTTTTAGATCATGGTATGTAGTACGATGATTAATGGTGGATGAGTTGGTGTATGACCTCAACCTTAACAAAAAGAACATTTACTTTATCTGTCCCATCAAAACCTGGCTTAACTGTATTCGGAGGGTTGCATGAGTACTGCAATATTTCTTTTTTTAACAAATTCCTAAACTATGTTTCTTTATTTGTTCATTCTCATTTATGCTGTTAATTGCGGTGCAATAGCGGATATCGGACATATTCAAAATTGTGGTAGCACAAGTATTGGTGCTATTTAACGATATTGCACCGATATTTTAAGATAAAAGTAGTCTGCAATACCGCCAAATAATGGTTGTTATTTTTGGGCTTCTGTTTTCACATGGGCTTTTATTATATTTTCATTTGGGCCTATTTTATTATAACCCATAACATCTGATTAGAATTTATAAGGAACTTAGGTTTTCAATTACTTTCTATCATCAGTTTCTTGAAATTATGCATGTGATATGTTTATGTATGCATGCATATATATTATATATAATTCTGAGAAATAATATTACATGAATTGATATTTTTGGACCGTTGTACCACCGCTATTTCAAATATTGGTCTCGACTGTTATTTTTGAATTTTGATCGCAGTAGCAGCATAGCTCATAGTACAAGTTTTCTCTGTCTGTGCTATTTATTTCAAACGCATCCTTGTGTAATATTTGTTTCGCAATCCGGGGTTCTCCACATAACATCTAAACCCTACCTCTGTGGGGGATATACTGGACTTGCTTGGTTTTGTTTTATTTAACTTGGGATATATCATACATGATCCTTGCACTTTTAACTACTCTGTAGTTGTTAAAGATCATTTCTTGATTTTTAGGTCATAATCGGAAAGATTTCAACCGGAGCACAAAATGACTTGGAGAAGGTAACGAAAATGACTTATGCCCAAGTTGCCGTTTACGGGTTCAGCGAGAAAGTCGGTCTCCTCTCGTTCCCTCAACGGGAAGACGGGATGGAGATGATGAAACCGTACAGCAGCAAAACCGGCGCAATCATCGACACCGAGGTCCGGGAATGGGTAAACAAGGCATACGAACGAACCAGGGCACTCGTGCAAGAACACAAGGAGAAACTTTCCGAGATCGCCGAACTCTTGCTCCAAAAAGAAGTTCTTCACCAAGACGATTTGCTAAAAGTCTTGGGTGAACGCCCGTTTAAAGCGACCGAAATGACGAATTACGACAGATTCAAGATGGGTTTCGAGGACGAAGACGCGAAAACCAGTCAGGCGGAAGATGGTGGTGCCGCCGCTGAGGATAATGGGTCGCCGCCGCCGCTTGAGCCAGAAGTAGTCCCTGCATAAAAAAGATTGTTGAAATCTTTAATTTAGAACACAAAGTTGCTGCCCATTTGCATTTATGAACTCTGTTTTAGAGGGGTGTCACAATGATGTTGTATTTGGTGGCGACATATTTAGCTTTGTTTTGCATGGCTAAATGTTATAAGCAAATGGTGCTGAATGCTGATATGCAAAAAGAACACAGAATGTAAAGTTTTCATGTGGTGGATTTCCATTTTTTTTTCATGGATTTCTTTGTCTGTTGGTAGTGTATATCTTTTCTATGTGTATATTTTCCATGATAGTTGGTTTAGGAAGAAAAACAATATCAGGTGTAGTTTGTTTTTTAAGAGGTTTGAAGTCTAAAGTCTAAATTCACGTTTAATGAAATAAAAGGTAGATGGTGCAATTTCTAAACTTGCAGGGGACGGTAGGAAATTTTCAAGCATTTTCTTAAAAATAAAATAAACGGTTTTAAGTCTGCAAACCTCTTAATTTTAAGACTTAAGAGGTTTTAAGAGGCAACTAATTAAAAACAAACGGCCACTTAAGTTAACATGTTTATCCGTAAGTTCAAATATATGACAGTTCATGTTGTTTGTTTGATCAAACGTGTGCAGTTTATGATGTGGTCATTCATGGTAGAACCGACTATTTTGTGGTAGTTACTCATTTCACCAATTAATGGCTTAAAAAAATAATAAAATAATAATAAAAATCCTTCCCAAATAACCGCCTCAAATAAACGTCCCTAGAGCCAAAGGGCTTGTAGCCCAGCGACATTTGATGTTACTGAGTGGTGCCCCCC
>LUCG01146465.1:0-12605 GCA_001633085.1 Carthamus tinctorius
AGACTCGTTACCCTTTTGGATTTGACGCTTGTCGATCCGTTCCGCAAACCCCCGCTGCGTCATATATGGTTTAAGTTTATATGACTAAACAAGAAAACATCTTATCTAAAAGTGTTAAAAAAGGTTGATAGGATGTTCTTGGATACCGTAACAGTTTTTTGACAGTTTTAGAAAATGTATCGTATTGGTTATTTTATATGATACTATATATTTGAAAAACTATCATATAAAACAAAGTCTCCTATACAAAGAAGGGTTATAGAACAATTATAAAAAATGTTCTGTAAAATAGCTAGTACGACAATTTATTTTAAAACCCTTCTGAAAAACTTGCTGAAACGTCCAAAAACATTATATGAACCTACTGTAACATTTTTGCATAAGACGTTTTCTAGTCGGGTTCTATAAACTTAAGTCATATAAACTATCCTGTTCGGACACTTGGACATTTTAGACATTCCATAAACCAAATTCCATTATAGTAAAAGTAATCAAATAGATGACAAGCTCACCTTTTCCACGATGTTTCGAGAATTAGCCGAATGACAGTTCCCGATGGAGTAACTTTCACAGTCCCCTAAAGGGTTGCCATGACTTGCGAATTTGATCTTGGAGATATTTCTTTCACGGGGACACCTTAGGTTAAGTCTACGTTCCGACGAATTTAAAAGAGGAGGATGTGAATCCGATACATGTCCACAAACTTTTTTGATTGAAACGGTATCTAATGATATATTTAGCAGATTTCCATATTCTTCTTCGAATAAAACCAGTTGGTTTCCGGTTGGTTTAAGGAATGACCGTGGTACGTTGTACCATGTTTGAGAAGGAGATCCTGCGGAAGTCATAAACGAGACCCAATATCTTCCAATACTATGCCCATTGATCCAAGCTTCGCCTTTCCCCATTGAACCAAGGTTTAGTGCAATCGGTTCTTCGCCCTTAGGGGAGTCGAACAAAGTCTGTATATATGTACCAAATGACAATGATTAGTTTATTGTGGCACAAGCAAATATCGTACAAGAAAATGGTTACAGGGATTATTTTAGTTCGGTACAACAAAATTGAATTTATAGGACGTCTAAAATGAAAAAAACTGTTTTAATAGTGTTTTATAGGACACTAGTTTATAGGACCAAACATAAAAACGTCATATCTGAAAGTGTTACAAAAGGTTTTTAAGATGTTTTTGGGCATCGCAAAAGGGTTTTTTAGAACATTTAAAAAAAACGTTCTCTTAACTATTTAAAAAGACATTCTATTACCTATTTTTATATGACACTATGTGAAAAGAGTGACCTAAAACACAAGTGTTCTAGAAGGATGGGTTTATAGGACATTTCTCAAAAGCGTCCTATAAAATTAGCCAATACAATACTTTATTTTGGAAATGTCCTACATAACTTGTTACGATGCCCAAAGCTGTCCTACAAACTTATTGTAACACTTTTAGATATGACACTTTTATATTTAATCCTATAAACTAGCGTTTTTATAAAACACTTTCAGATAGTGTTGTATTGATGAGAAATTACGTTCTAACTCCAACCAAATAGTAAAGAGCAATCACACTAGCACGTTATGGTCCGAAAGGCTCACCTTGTACCAAGTTAGAGTACGAGGAGACGAGTACCGGCTCCATGAGACCTTACTCAACCTTTCATCGTAAACCGATAGCTTCTCGCCCAACAATCCCACCTTAATTTACCAATTAACAAAAAACCCATTAATTCACATATGAATATTTGCATCTTAACATTAATTTAGAAGACACAATAATTAAATTAGGTGCCCTATGTAGCATACTTGATATCCCCATGAGTAGCTTGTGATGTTGACATCTTGAATCAATACCTCATGTAACCCTGCATGTTTGCTCTCCATATATGCTCCTGAATCCTTCACAACTCATTGGACCCAACAACCAACATTAATCGACAGATAACACATGCATACGTTTTGACACGAAGTCGACGAGGTATCTGGGATCCATACGGACACCCGACTAATCCTTGGCGATCATGAACCGACCCGAAAGCCAACCCATGGTCAAGGTATCGCCACATCCTCACCCCATGAATCGAACCCGGGTAGACAGAGATGCCATCCACTGTCCCTCACAAGGATGTTACCGACCACTAGGCTACTAATGCTTTCATAATTTTAAGTTTGTTTACTTTGACAAAATTAGGTTTATAGAATGTTAGAAATATTTAAATATCCAGATAGGTTGGTTTATGTTAAATAAATGTGTTTTTTTATATAAAAGTCATGATCTCTTAAGTGCCTTAACAAGTTTTTTGTGTCACTTTTGTATAGTGTCACATTTTAAAATAAAATGAGATATTAGTTGTTTTATAGGATACTATCACGTACACTATTAGAGAAAGTGACATAAGACACGGGTTCTATAAAAGAATGGGTTTCTGGGACACTTCTCAAAAATGTTCTATAAAATAACAAATATCACACTTTATTTTGAAAACGGTCTTAAAAAGCTTGTTATGACGTCCAAAAGCGTCGTACAAACGTATTGTAACATTTTTAGACATGACACCTTATTTTTTGATCTTATAAAACACTCTATTAAGGCACTTCAACACATTAGTCGTCATATAAATTTGATTATGATGTAGTGAAACGTCCAGAAACGTGTTATAAACTTACTGTGTAACACTTCATATGACACAAAAGTTTTTGATTAATTCCATAAACCTACGTCCAATAAAGTTGTTTCGTATTATGACACTTGGACATTTTTAACATTCTGTAACCCAATTTTCTTGTAGTGTTTCTTCCTTATGTTCTTTGCATACGAATTCAACACTTACTGGCAACCCAACCATTACACTCAGGATGGAAATGTTGTTAATTCCGGTTGACAAAGAAATGGTGCTTTGGAATGTGAAGTTTGAAACATCACGACTTCCATGTGCAGAACCTAAACATAGAATCAGAAGTAAGATCGATCTTCCATCGGTACATACACTGCAATAAAATCGTGTTTAGGACATTAAAAATATCTAAGTGTCATAATGGACTACTTTATAAGACTTAAGTTTATAGACCAAACACTATGTGTTGAAATAAGTTTATATGATGCTTTTGGGCGTTTTAAATATCTTGTTAATTAGGACATTTTTAAGCAAAATGTTATATGAACTCTTTTATAAGATATTATTCGAAAAGTGGCTTACAAATTAAATAAGTGTACAAAAAGATGTGTTTATATAACACTTTACAAAACCATTCTATAACGCTTTGGGGGAAATTGGCAGTAATGGCCAAAAAGAAATAAGTTATTGAACTCCTAATCAGAATCTTTTTGATTTTCACCTCATGGCCACAATTTCCGTTAAATATGTCCGTTAGTTAACGGATTCAGCTAAAAGAAAGTTACAAGTCCGTTAAATGGCTTTGTTTTACATATGAGTGTGTTAAAATCTTTTGAAATCTTTGAATTTTAAAATTACATTTTATACCTTTGACTTATTTAGTTAAATATTTTATCCCTATTAGTTTTATATATTTCATTTTACATTTTTATTATATTAACACATAATCATATATTGATTAGAATACGTTTAGAAAATACGTTTTAATTTTAACAAGTTATACCATTATAATCTTCTCGTCGATACCTTCGAAATGAGCCTAATATTGAATATTTTTTGATGTCATTATCTTATTATAAATCATGAAATTGTTTAATATAATAAAACTATATTATATAAAATTCTTTTTTTGATGAAATTGTTTCATATTTTGGTGTAAAAATGAAATGTTATCATGTATTTTTTATAATGAAATCGTTTTATTAATTTTCTTATTTTGATGAAAAGTTTAAACGTAAAAATGAAATATGAAACAATTTCATCAAAATAAGAAAAATAAAACGATTTCATCAGAAAAAAATACATGAAAGTTCTTACACCAAAATATAAAACATTTTCATTAAAAAAATAATTTGGTATAGTATAATTTTATAATATTAAACAATTTATTGATTTATAATAAAATAATGAAATCCAAAAATATTCAATATTTAGCTCATTTTGAAGATATCGACGAGAAAATTATAATGGTATAACTTGTTAAAATTAAAACGTACATTTTTAACGCATTTTAGTCAATATACGATTATATATGTTAATATGATAAAAATGTAAAATAGAATATAGAAAACTAAAAAATATAAAGTATTTAATTAAATAAGCTAAAAAGTAGAAAATGTAAATTTAAAGTTCAAAGATTTTCATAAGATTTTAAGGAACTTGATTTTAATGGACTCATATGTGTAAAACAAAGCCATTTAACTGACTTTTTATTTTTTTCTTTTTGGTTTTTTAGTTAAATCCGTTAATAAAGGGACATATTTAACGAAAATTGTGGCCATTACCCTATAAAGGGGGTTAATAGGACAATTTATTTCAAAAGAGTTCTAAAAAGCTTGTTAAGATACCAAAAAATGTCCTATAAATTTATTACAACACCTTTGGATATGACAAAAAAGTTTGGCCGATAAAAGTAAGCCCTATAATGTAGTTTGTAGGGATACTTAAAACACTTTTTGTATGCTATAAACTCAATTTTATTCTAGTGGTACTATATCAATTCAATACAGTTCAAGATAACAAACATATAATAAAGGCAAATGAATTCATACCCACGAGAACTCCATTAACGTACGTACGTAAAACATGCCCACGAGTATTCGCTCTTAGCATATATCGAGCTTTTGAGGATCTTCGATGCACCCTATATGTTCAAAAAGATGGAAATTGTGTTGGTTGATGACGAAACTAAACCATTGCCCTTTTGTAGTTTGGTTTGGTTACTCAATGAAAACAAAACTACAACAAATTCGCTTTAAAAGTGGTGAAAAATGTCTAGATGCTCTATTACATATACTGCTTTATAAGACTTTGAATGAAATAATGTTGTTTTTTTTATATGAAAGTGTTAAACTAAGATGTTAACCATGATGTATCTGGGCATCCTAACAAGTCTTTTAAATCATTCCCATTTAGATTTTTTACATCGTTTTATAGACACTACAACAACGTTAGTTTTATTGGATGCAAAATGTTTAAGATAACAAATCAAATATTTTTATGGAACTTAAGTTTATATAACCAAACACAAGAACGTCATATCTAAACGTGTTACAGTAGGTTTAGAGAACGTTTTTGGGCACTTTAACAAGTTTTTTAGCATGCTTTTAAAATAAAGTGTTGTATTAGTTATTTGATGTGACGCTATATGAAAATGTGTCATATAAGAAGGTGGGTTTACATGACACCTTTCGGAATTGTTCTATAAAATAGCTAATATGACACTATTTTGAAAACATCCTAAAAACATGTTAATACACCTAAAAACGTCTTGTAAACCTATTGTGTTAATACTTTTGATAGGATGCTTTATGGTTTGATCGTATAAACTTAAGTACCATAAAATATGCTATCAAAATGCTTATATATGTAAGCATCCGATAAAACCGATTTTATTGTAGTGAGAACACTCATTTGTATAAGACACATTTCCAAATAATTAATGTCGTATAAAAAGGTTAAATATGATATTTTTATTTTAAAATCGTCCTAAAAACTTGTTAGGATGTTAAAAATCACACACTTATTTAGTCACATAAGCTTAAGCCCTGTTAAAAAAAAGTCGATAACGACACTTGTATTAATAAAAAACTGATTCTTTTTGTAGTGATTGAACTTTACCTTATAGTGTACCAAAGATAATCAGTTGTGTCTTTCGTAGTATTCATTTGTTCCAGCAACCTATTAGACCTCAATGAGGTTTGGTCAAATTGCGGAACAACTTCATGAAATTCCTCCCATTGTTGAGATGAATCAAACCTTATGACCGGCTGCATCGATCGCGTACTAACTTGTGTGCTTACCTATTAAGTTCAAGTATAATAATAATTAGTTCATATGTTAATTCAACTTATTAGCATTTGCTATAATAAGATCACGTTTATAAAAGCATTTTCAATAAATTCTTCAAAAGTGTTTTAAAATGGAATTGAAGTTTAAGAGCTCTAAGAAAAAATACATTCAAATTCGATAGATTCTTCGTTTTAAAAGTTAAATCATTATTATATTATTAAAACATTTCATATATTTAAAATATTATTGATCTTTCATAAACTTTTCATTTCAATGTTTCAGGTGAGAATATAACAAAAAAAGGAGTAAACTACAATTTTTGTCTCTGTAGTTTTGTTAATAGTTTTGATTTTCGTCCATATGATACAGAATTTGCGGTTTTTGTCATTACAATTTGCAACTTATTGTTATTTTCTTTCCTAGACCGATTCTTATCTTTTAAGTACAAGTGACCAATACAATAAAAATGTTTAAACCACAATGACCGAACGATAAATAAATTGGAAATCATAAGGATGAAAATAGTAATGAATTACAAGCCATAACTACAACTTTTAACAAACCATAGGGAAAGAAAATGTAACTTACTCAAGAAAAAAGTCATTTTCTTTCCATGGTAATCATTTTGGAGGAGTTCTCAAAATTTAAAGAATTTTACACTATTTCTCATACTTTTTCCAAATTGGAGAAATTTTTGGAGAATTTTTTTTGTTTAAAATCCCTATTTTCTCTATTTTGCTCATACAAAACCAATTTTGTTGTAAGATTCAAGAAACATACCATGGCAGTATTGAAGGCTACAGTCTTGCAGTCGGGTAATATGCTAATCGACTTGGATGGTAAATTGTACGCAACATTTCGAAAAACAACCACGTTTTTTCTGGTACCATTGTTAACAAGAAAAGCAGCGCATTCCCCCGAATTTCTGTTATAGACATACGCCTGTACCACATATATTACCATCAAAATTATGTAATAATAAATATACGTAGAAAACCCATATAATGTACAATACAACAAAATTAGTTTTATGGGGGGTCACCAACTTCTAAGCTTCCTAATAGATTGTTTTATAAGAGGTAATTTATATGACTAAAAACTAAAGCATCCTATTTAAAGGCATTGTAATAAGCTTATAAGATGTTTTTAGACGTCTTAACAAGTTTTTAAGAACATTTTCAATACAAAGTGTCACATTAGTTATTTTATATGACACATTTGAGAAAGTGTCCAATAAACTCATCTTACTTTAGGATAATTGTTTATATAAGCCACTTTTTTCAAATTGTGTCGTATAAAATATCTAATACGTCATTTTTTATAAATAAAAATGTCCTAAAAAACTTGTTATGACTCCCAAAACATCTTACAACCTTTATATAAGTCACTTCAATTTTTAGTCTTATAAGTTAACTCTTATAAAAGTACTCTATTAAGACGCTTTATTTTTTTGATATCATATAAATACAATTTTGTTGTAATGGTATCTAAACGTATACAATAAGTTAAAGACATGAACTAATTCTTACATCTTGATTTTGATCCAAAGGTTCAATCGTTAACTTTCCATAGAGCAACACTTGTGAACATAGCTTAATTGCTGCATGCAAATTCTTGAGATGACCGTACTTTGGCTGTCTGATTAAGCCATATTCATCAAGAGGAGCTAGATCATAATAAGCTGTAATGATATAAGATGCAGACGTTCGTCCAAAGTTTGTTCCACCATGGTACTGTCATAGGATATGGAGGATGGTCAAATGAACACCGAGTTTTGGTTGCAGATGTGAGGACAAAGAAGAGCGCGTCACGTGTCCAAACCTTCACGGGTCATTCATGTATTATTCATTATCATGAATAACATATCAGATGAATAATGCAACATTCAAAACGAATACTACATGATTTCATGATGAATAATACATAGATCATGAATTCATATATTATTCATCATGAGTCTTGTATTATTCATTATTAATGTTGTATTATTCATCATGAATAGTGCATGAGCGTTCACGTTCGTTATTCATACTGAATATAGATGTCTAGGGACACATGTCACACTCACCTTTGTTCTAGGTTCATAGACGAAAATATATATGACCGCATGTATGTTACCATATAGTAGTTTACGAAGCTTCCGTTCATCTTTATGATGAATAGTGTTGTATGAAAGGCAAGATCTTGAGGTTTTCTCACGAGTGCATTCTTTCCATACGCTTGTAAGCTTCAAGAACCAACATATGTTAGTTAGTAAAGACTGGAATTTGAGACTCCAATATTAGCTACATTTTGATCTTTTCTGTAATAAATGTTGGAACGCCTCTATCTTTGGTAGTTCCTTTGAAAAATAAGCCAATTGGTTCTACATATTCTCAAAGTTTAAATCATCTTTTAGGAAAGTAAGTGAGTTCTTACAAAGAAGTCCAATTCTCGGTCCATAATGAAGGTTTATTCGGAGAGTTTGGGCCTTTCCATGTTTCCGCACATCTCATCCCATTGCAAGTATTGATCTACACATATACCATAGGAATGGTAAAGAGATGAACCACGGGATCAAGAGCATAGTCTTGCTTGCACATTCTGACACGACCTTGAATTTGACCTTA
This sequence comes from Carthamus tinctorius, assembly GCA_001633085.1. NCBI lineage: Eukaryota > Viridiplantae > Streptophyta > Magnoliopsida > Asterales > Asteraceae > Carthamus > Carthamus tinctorius. The sequence continues at coordinate 8,516 of LUCG01146465.1, forward strand.
GAAGTGAATGTGTAAATTAATAAGGAAATGGTTAAGAGACGAACCACAGGATCAGGAGCATCGTCTTGCTTGCACATTATCCATGGTTCACTCGTATTAAGACCCACCGCCATCTGTGTGGCCCACTTAACGTATCGTGGTCCGTTCTCATGGAACGCTCTCTCGACGCTTGTATACTCGTTCTCGATCTACGTTGCATACAAGTTTTTGTTCATTAATTGTCAACAAAGCTCGTGAAAATGGCCACAAACACTTTTTAAAAGTTTAATAGGATGATTTACTACTTTTTTGTATCCTATTAAGTTGTCCAACCTTGTAAATAAAACTTGTTAGGTTGTCTAAGATTATCCAAACAACTTATATAGCTAGTTGTAACGAATTTTGATTGGATATTTGTTTTTTGTTCTAAAAGACTAAAATTCAATGCTCCATCATATACGAAGGCATACGTTCATCCTAAAATACTCCCTCCGTCTCAAAATTGGAAATGCGTAATTATTACATTTTTTGATACACAAAAGAACAACTTTATTCTTAATTATAGAGAGATAAGAATAGAATAGAAAAATATACATTTAATTTTGCAACTCAACACTCATTTTATGACAAATTAAAATAGTAACGTTACTATAGAACACTTGGCATTTCTTACAAAATTTTCAATCGAAATTTTTAAACATATTTTAGATAGATTTTTAACGTGATATCAAATAAAGTTTTCGACAGATTTTCAAACAGAGGGTCGAAAATCGGATCGAAACGCATTTTTTCGGTAATTTTTCGACCATTTTTTTGTCTAAAATACTTATATGTTTTAGAGTATGTAGACATTTATTATTTATCATACCTTCAAAGTGAAAAACATATAAAAATATTGATTTTATCATAAATATAATAAATTTTCTATGCTAAAAGAACCATCATAAAAAAAATACCAATTAACTTACAAACCTGTGATAGAATAATTGGGCCTCCTTGTGAAGCAAATAGTTTCTCTGCCTTCATCATCTCCACTATTTTGGTTGTGAATTTTTGCATGTGATGCTGCCATACATGAATTAAATTAACCACAAAAGTTTTCAACATTTGACTTTCCCATGTCAAAGTCAAACAAACAACTCTTTTAAATCAGATCTTGATGTGGATTTTTTTTGGGATTAAATCAAATCTAGATGTTTTCATCATTAGATATACCGTCAAATACGTATCACGACTTCGATCGCGACACACGTCGATTCTTTCAACATTAATTTTGATTTCAGATATCAATCGGTTTGACCATGATGGTCAAAAGTACCTTAAATGGTTTGTTGTTCGTTCGGAAGATTATACCAGGAACATCATGCAACCAGAATGGCAAACCTCTGGAATTGAAGACAAGAAGCATAGTTGATGATTTTGTACATAGTGTGAGAATACATAGAAAACCCATCAGATTATTCTCCAAAAAGATAGCAGAGATTTCACGTGTACTGATGTGAGTGTGAATAAGGGTGATGTGAGTGTGAATAAACGAGCTTAATTAGAGTCACAACTTATATATGAGTGTGAATAAGGGTGTGCTTGTGGCAACTTAATAAGCTTAATTAGATTCACAACTTATATATGAATGTGAATAAGGGTCTACTTGTTGGTAGCTTATTCAGTCATGCTATACATGACTGTTTGGTAGTGACTTAATGACATAAAAAGTGGCTTAATCAGTAAGCATCTAGGGAGAGTTTTATGCTAAAAGCCAAATTATTTTCCAAACATGTCCTTCCACTTAAAAAAATGCTATCTCCATCATTAAAAAATCCTCTAACCAAAAACATTTCCTGTCTATACAGACAGATTAATCCATATAAACAACTTTATTCATACAAGACTTGATGGAAAACAATCAAAGAACTCCTAAGTATTTGCCATATATGATTATTATATAATTTTAAAAAAATTAATATTTAGGAGATATTGTCCAATTCTAATGGAGTTAGAGATTGTACGCACCCATAATTCCATTCGGCCTCGATGAAGGGTCCTATTCGGAGGCTTACATACAAACCTTGTTTTTGAACTTGTTTAATGAAGCTTACTATGTCATTTCTTCCATTAAAATCATACTGCAAGATAATCGATAGAACATGTAGTTAGTACATTCATATGTATGTACATATGTGTAGGGATCAATTAAAAAAGGCTAAATTTTACGAGAAGATAAAAATAGAAGGTTAAAATAAGGTTCATACAATTATTGAAACAATACAGGAACAAAAATCTATTCAAAGATCTATATGTAAACTGACATTACAAATATTCATATAGGTTCATATATCAGTAGATATTTTTTAATGATTCACATGTGAACCTCCCTTAACCTTCCCTACTTATGATGTTTATCTTCTCATTTGAACCTTCCACTGCAGGATTTGGATTTTGGTGAGAAGTTGACGTTAACTTGAGAAACATAAGACGTGGTTATTGACCGTTGGATTGGATGCACATTATATAAGACGCATCAAGATAAGATGCACCAGCCCAATTCCCTTCTAAGCACAATTCACGGGAGGACATGAGATTAAAAATGATCAACGACCAGTTCAGATCCAATTCTCACTCTTCTCACGTTAAACTCAACTTCTCACACGATCTTTCGCCTTCCATTATATATGTATATGTATCGTTGGGTTCCGGTGAGAACTTGAGGTTAATGTGAGAAACGTGAGAAGTGGTTATCAACTGTTGAATGCACATTAGAATGAGATACACCGAATCAGACCACGTATCAAGCGTGATTCATGGGTGGACTTGAGATTAAAACTGATCAACGGTTCAGATCCGTTTCCCACGTTTCTCACATGAATTCAACTTCTCACGCGATCCTTCACTTATATGTATATGTGTATAGAGGAAAGATCATGTGGGAAGTTAAACATTTTATGAGAAGACGTAGGGTCAGTCCTAAGGTTTTGGATGCTTGTGGCGGAAAACCAAAAAAAATGCCCTCCCCCTATAAAGAGATAGAGGTAGGTTCATGCGATAACGTTAACTATTTAAAAAAACAAGAGAAATTTCGTCAATGTACAAAATCATATATGATTCACGTACAAAATCATATGTGATTCACTGCCTAAGACTTTAAGTCGCATGGCAAAATAGTTAGCGAAATATATCTTGTTTTCTTAAATAGTTAGCGTTCTCGTTTGAAGTTTGAACATCTCTCTCTCTCTCTCTATATATATATATATATATNGCTTCATATGTGAATCACTGGAAATATTCATTTGAAGATGCAAATGTGAACTTATATGAATAATTTGTATATGTATATGTATATAGAGGAAAATTCAAATGTGAACCACTTTTTGGTTGTGAATGTGAGGACAGCCGAGAGCGCGACACGTGGCGGAGACTAGTCAACAAATACGGCTTTGGGTGTGGTCCTCCCCCTTTAATTCAATGCCCTCCCATGAATCGCGCCTAGTCATCCGTCGTGGAGCTTACGTGGCGCCTAGTCATCAGCCACGTGTCGCGCTCTCGGCTGTCCTCACGTTCACAACCAAAAAGTGGTTCACATTTGAACCCACCCCTGCATACGTATACGTATATGTATATGTATATGTAACACGTGAATAGCACGTGCGTAGATGTTTGAGATATATAGACCTGGCCAGGTTGTGGCTCATGGAGGTTCCAAAACACATAGGTCTGTATGACATCTAGACCACCTTCTTTGGCTTTAGCTATCAAAGATGGCCACATCTGCAAACAAATATATACCTTATAATTAATAAATTACTAAAAAAGTTGAACAATTTATTAGTTTATATCTTCCTATAGTAACTGTAATTAAAATGGTAAGTAATTTATCAGGATGAAATTAAAAAAAAAAATAAAAAATTCCAGCAATGTGGTCCAATGGCTCTTCATTGTTTGGCATTATGAAATACAAACAGTAACACGTGAACAGTGTTGTGTCGGATTGGTTATCGCTTGAGGGGTTCATAGTGTCCTAACCGAGTTCGAGCCTTCCTGTGCGTATGCCTACGGACATTTAAGTGGGGCCATGTTTAGCCCCCAAAATTGCCGGGGATTAGTCGGGCTTTGACTC
>LUCG01146549.1:0-13213 GCA_001633085.1 Carthamus tinctorius
GTAAGGATATAGAGGTAATTTAAAAGTTTAGAAGGATATATAAGTAATTTAGGAGTTTTGGAAGGATATAAAAGAAATTCTCCCCTTGTTTTTAATCTAATATATAGGAATCAACTGGAAAGACAAGTCTTTTACAATGTATCAGATACGACTTAGATATTAATAGAATGAATAAATTTGTCATTTCTTAAAATCTCTTGATTCAGAATCATGACGTAACATGTATCCTTCCATGTCCGGATCATAGAATAGATTAAATAAAATAAATAAAAATATTGACCATCCTTCGGTGTCCGGATCATGGAATAGATTAAATAAAAGAATATTGACCAAAATAGCCAATTTCTCAATCAACTTCATTTTGTAACCACTTTTAAAATATAGGAAAATTTAAAAAACTCGCCGCACAACCATCATGGCGCAGCATGGCTTCAAGGCTTGTGTCTCACGCCACGTTAAGCCCGTGGCACGCCGTGACCTAGTGCGCAGTTCTCCTAATGCGATATTTGTTATTTCTGTACGTTTTTAATGTTTTATTTGCTAGTTTTTAATATATAACATAATTTAACTTGCTTATGACTATTGACTCATTGAATAAAAGTACAAAACATATGGTCTCATATATAATATTTTATATGAATTAAAAATTTGACGCCATAAGTCATGTCATGGCTCCTAAAGCTTGAGGCTTGGCATCGCCACCACTCCACACCTCACGTCATTTAGAACCTTGCTCGGTACAGCGTTACTTATTAGTGTAAAACTTAGATAAAAGAAACAAGAAAGAAACTTATTTACCTCAATAAGAATCCTCCTTATGCAAATTCTTTATGTATATGAAAGTCAAAACTAGAATGGGAATATTTGCAGAATCAACTAGTAGTGAGATTTGAGCATCAACCCAATTGTGACCATCGTCTGAAAAATAGATCCAATCAGACATTTGATATACGTAGATCTTTTCTCTATCCCAGAGAGTTAAGAGCTCGTTTTCACAAAAACGACCGTAACGAAGACCGTAAACAATAACAACAAAAAGAAGAAATGCAAGAAAAGAACAGAAACACCGAACCTCCTGAAACCAGTACTAAGTGTCAGGCTTTAACGACGTCAGGAATATGTTTGCTCTCCACCCTCTCCATCTACAACAACGATTGGTCCCCTACTTTAACCCCACGCCTCCAAAAACCACTATAATATTCCGTCTCTCAGTTGTGATAGGCGCAACCTCTAGCTTTGCCTTGAAAACCTTGTTCAGTAATCGGCCTGAAGTCCAACATGGTCCGACCACATGTCCATCTAAGCAACCTCATTTCTACAATTTCTAACTTCCTCTCCCCGACCTTTTCTATTGGCCAACATTCATACCCATAAAAGCATGACCGGTCTAATGGCCTAGTGACTTGCTCAGTAACATTTGCATCCAAAACCTTATTTTTCGTCACTCGTGATTCTATACCACAAAAAGAAGCGCCAATGTGCTCGTGTAAACTTACTTTTTGATTTTAGATGAATTCGTCGACAACGGTCTACTCTACCCAAACCCAGTGAGATCTCAACCTCTGACCTCCGGTGAAGTTGAACTCTACTGGTAACTCAAGTACTGCTAGACCAATGACACTGTTATAGATTGTTGTCGTTTCTCGGACCAACATAAGGTCAAGAAACATGATCATATCAAACAATCGAGATCTTTACTACAAAAAGATGGCATCAAACAATGTGTAATAAACAGATTATTATAATTTTTCAAAATTGTATTTACAACAAAAAATGGGTAACCGATAAATCTAACCGGAGAGAGAGAAAAATCATATACGATATAACGATGAACACTCATTTTTTAACAGATTTTTCCTATCCCAAAATTGCATTCTCTAACACAAGGGGAAGATAAGAGACATTCCTTTTGCTTACAAATTTAGTTTCTTGTGCCCGCCGCAACTTTCCGGTGCCGCCTCGAGCTCGGTTTTTTGTCTCGTCGGCGTTTTGCCGATGGTGGCTTTTTCGGGTTACTTACAATCTTTTCGGTAGGAACTTTTGGTGATTTTTCGGTACGAACTTTTGGTGGTTTTTCGATACGAACTTTTGGTGGTTTTTCGGTAGGAATGGAGGATCGAGTATTGGAAACAACGGATGCACCAGGAGGCGGTGGCGGTGCCCAATGCTCAAGAACGTCTCGGTGGTAGCCCTGGCGGAAGGTGGTGGAGCCACCGGAAAAAAATGTACGAATTTACAATGTGCATTGAACCGGAATTTATCTGGTTCAGTATAAATATTTTGAGAACCTCGGAACCAACTTTTTCATGAATTATTCATAATGAATAACTCTAAAACATTCATGATATTCATTTGTGAATATCTATCAAGATATTTATCTTGGTTCTCGGTGTTCTCAAAGTATTTATGGTTCTTGTTTGAACCTGCCCCCTGCTATACTTACAAATACACAGCGGTTGACTTCCAAGGTCAAAGAACTTATTTCAAGATTCAAAATTTGGTACGAATTTTTTGAGTTCTTGAGAAAATTTCAGAAGTAACGTTAAGCTTATATACAATATGTTTAAACGGAAGCATGTTAATGTCGAATTTAAATTAAACTCAAATCAAAATTCACATTTTGAAACTAGTTGGTTTGACCTCAAAAGTCAACGTGTATATCTAACAAATATGTATGAAGTACAATGTGAATTGACTTGGAAACCAACACAGAGTTTGACTTTCAAGGTCTACATGACTGATTTCAAGATTCATATTCGATACAAAAAATTTCAAGTTTCTGAAAAAACTTCAATAGGAACATTAAATTTATAATAGAAATCGTTTAACCGGAAGCATGATAATGTCGAATTTAAAACAAAATCAATATCAAGTTCCTGTTTCGAAATCAGTTGGTTTGACCTGAAAAGTCAACACGTATGTCTAAGAACCTGAAGGATTAGAGTTCTTTACCTGAATCACGAAGTTTCGCCTTTCGCAGTCCCAGAACATGTTGACCGTCCAATTCGTCTTTGACCTAATCTTATCCCGCACGGTCGAAAAACAAATCTGATCTCTTGACGTAAAGCGGTCAACTTCGTTGAACCAAAGACAAGTAAAGAGATTGGAGATGGGAACGTGTTCTCGTATTACCACACACCCTTCGGGCACATCTGCCATAATTCAACAAAAGTACATTATCCCGTCAGCAAATTGAAGCTCGGTAATCAACAAAAAGACAACCTGGACAAAACCAAACTAACACAATATATCTATTAGTAGGTTGGTTCGGGGAGGTAGGATGTATGCATACCTGACTTCTATTCAAAAGGGTATAGAAGTCAACAAGAATTATGAATTGAACCAAACCAACTAACCTACTATATCCCACTTGGAGGTGGGGTCCAATATATCCCTATATCCCATTTGGAGGCAGGGTCCAATATATCCCTATATCCCATTTGGAGGCAGGGTCTAGACTAGGATGTATGCAGACCTGATCTCTAATCGAAAAAGCACATCAATCAACAAGAATTAAGAAGATTAAATATTAAAACTATATCTTAAATACTTGAATAGAATGTCCTACCACTTCTAATAGGAAGCTTGGCCTCGGTATATGGGGTTAAACCCTCCCTTCTATAAAAGTCAATCTGGAAGTCAATGGAGGCATTGTCATACTTTGCAGCCGCCTTGTTAGCTTCGGCTTCTACAAACACGTCAAACCGCTTATAATGCCGAGATATCGCAAAACTAGCATTCTCCCTCCACAAAAACCTGAAGCCGATAAAAGTAAATTACAACAATTTCTATTTTGAAATATCCGAAATTAGTGCAAGTTTTCTTTATACCGTAGCCATAACTACTTTCTTATCCATAGTAAGCGTTACAAATACTAATGACATTGTTTCTATCAACAAGATTCTCATACTTTCTTGTTATTGAAGGGTATTTTAGACATTGTGGTGAAAATAGAAGGCCAGTGATTCTGAATGGAATGCATGTATTATAGCAATGCATTAGATAACCTTTCAAGGATTTGGTAAGGGTCAACGATGAGCTTAAGTTTCCCATCCATCCATATAGAGTATCGAGCATTCGGGAAAAGCCTGTGTAGTAGAAGTTTCGGAACCTGACACAAAAAAAGATTGTCATGCACTAATATTTGGGGAAATAGTTACTTCAACCCCCAATTGACGAGAAAAAGAACACAAGGTATAATGGATTTCTTTATTGGATTAAACAGTAACCAAAGAAACCCAGTATATCCCACACGGATCCATATGCAGTCCTGACCTTTACCGTTAGAGGGAAGTCCCATTAGGGAGTGTTATTCATCATGGATCACACATTCATGATGAATATGTTACAACATTCATGATAAATAACATGTTCATATTCGTGATGAATATGCCACGTGTCGCACTGTGGGCGGTTCCAGGTTTCTAATCAATTTAAGGAACATGTCCCTATATAGTAATCGTATGTACCGATAAAAACCAACACCTTTTTTGCAAAATTCTATTCAAAGTTATCTCCTTTCCCTTTAGACACCATTACAAAATACTAATAGCATTGATTTTCATCCACAAGATTCCGCATATGTTATCAGTTATCACAATTGAAGAATGGACATGGTTCCCATGTCCATTTCTCCGGATTAAGTAAATGGGACCTATGATCCCATCACTTCTTCTCAATATAAATCGGATTCACAAAGTAGTAAAAGCCGAATAGAGTCCACTTTCCCTTTTAAGGGTGTTTTGCATTTATCTTCCACTTTCTCAAACTACAAAGATACCTACCTAATCATGATTACAAACTACCCTTCAACATTAGTGCCTACACCACTCACAAGCATCCCATATCGCTTACAAAAGGCTACCCAATACCCACTACCTTGTTAACATTGATTTGCCATATTGATATAAATATAGTTAGTGACTACATACAAATTACAAATAAGGTGTTCGAACTTAAATTTTAGAAGTTCTTGGCTTAAGTATAGTCTGGATAAAACTGATAGGCGACATACTCCAGATAAACTTTAAAAGAGATCCAAAAAGAAGACAAGAATTTGTGTAATCATGTGTGATGGTATTCAAATGGCCAAGTAATCAAGCTCATAGTTTTCCATAACCAGGACCCAGAATTTTTTTTCAAACAGTGGCACCGTTTGACTATAAGAAACAAACATAGGTATATTTTTCACAAAATCATCATCGGCCTGTTGGTTAGGTCATTGCTTTTCATATATTAGGTATTGTGTTTACGTCTTTTATTGCAACTTTAATAGATACATAATAAATCCGAAACAAAAAACTAAAAACTAAGAAAATGACACTAACAAGATTCTGACTCAGTTATGGAATGGAAAAAAAGCCTTGCAAACCAACTCTACTAAGGGAAACTTGTGTCCACATTGTAGCTTCAAAATATACACAGCACAGTGGCACACAACAGATTGATGGTGGCACTTTTGACGACCCTATAACTTTTTACACTACGATGGTGGAATGAAACGGTGGCACGGGCCACAATGTGCTCTATATTGGGTCTGTCCATGTCTGTAACCGTAGGTCAAGCTTTAAGCCTTAGAAACCATTTTGATCTCAAAAAGAACTTGCTCGGATTACAACACACCCAATATGTGCCTTCCATTTATCACCAAGACCCAAGTATGACCGCAGGGCAAACTCTACAGGGTAGCCATCAGACCAGTTATGTTGTATGAGTTAGAATGTTGGGCAACAACGAAATCCCATTAGAGGAAGTTGGAAGTTGCAAAAACGAGGATGTTTAGACTTTAGATGCACATGTGGTTGGACCATATTGGACATAATAGCAAATGAGTTGTTCCAGACGTAGTTGTATCATGGGTAAGTTGGGGGAACATATAAACAAAATATTGATAGTAAGGATTTGATCCACAAGATTCTCTTATTTTGTCGACTAAATGCTATTTTAAGATAGAGGGAGTGAGCATATAAACAAGCTATTTGAATATCGGCTATTTACCTTCCCATTTCGCCTTGGGTCGGTGTATGGCAAGTTGTAGATAACAACAATGTTCCATAATCCTATCTTCTTGCTATAATCCACATGACTTGAATTCTTCATAAACGTTTCTGTTTCTTCATCAATAAACATGAAAAAGCAGACATTTTGCTTTGCCGTTTCACTAATGTTCACTGGTTGTTGAATCAAATCATAAGCTCCTGTACAAACTTAATTCATTAGAAACCCATGATTCAGAAGTGCTATATATACACATATGCACACACACACACATAGGGTGGGGTTTAGGGGGAAAACGTTAAAAAAATGAAAAACCGAGGAACACCCTAGGAACCATCGATTTGTACGGTATGCACATGTGCATACAAGTAATTTGTAAGTAACTTTTCCACACACATGTGCATAGAAACCAAGAAATATCTCCAGTTGTATGCATATGTGCATACTGTACAAATGAATATTAAGGTGTTCTCAGTTTTTTAGGTTTTCCCTGAACCTCACTCTCCCTCTATATATGAGTGTGTATATACATACATATATGTGTGTGTATGTGGGTGNCACCACTCCACGACACTCATCCATCTGAAGAAGGTCTGAATCATCAATATCGTATCCCGACCTGCGCCCCGGCCTGTCTCCTCTAACAAATCTTTTCGTGTCATTATACACCAACCAAAAAAGCATTAGTGAGAATGAAACCGAAACAAATTATACAATAAACGACCCATAAAACTCTAAACAACATCATACCCGCAGTGCACAGCCATTGACTCTTTTATATCATAAGATTCATTCCTCTGCTTTAAAGAAGGATATCCACCAAAATCCGACCCTCCAAATTCACTTTTAGTCAAACTCTCCTCATGGATGTACGTTAGATTATGAAGCACAGGAGAAAACGAGGGCGCTTTCGGCATTAACGCAATAGCATCTTCCACGGGGAGGTAACACACCGGACACGCTGAAACATGGGAAAGATTCATGAAAACTGAAAGTTGGTAAAGAAGAATATTCACATGTGAACCGTTAGCAATTTTGAACTTACGACGAGGGCCCGTTTTTTTCTTGTCTGCCGGTGGAGGTGGCATTCTGAATGTCTCACATGGATTTCCGGGAGGAAGAGTGTATCCGGTGAAATAAACTGGGGGCGGAGGAGGGTTGGCGGCAATTAGTGGTGGAGGAGGCTGAGCGGAGAAGTCAACCATGTTATCTTCGTTCATTGTAATCTTCATTTGATCATTCACTAAAGCGGAATTGAGCTCCTGAACTCTTTCTTCATCAATACTTGGTGAATATCCGGAAAATCTTACAAGTGTATTGTTCTTCTGGTTTATGTCACCTTCAAAAAGGCCCAAAGACGAACTAATAATTGATAAGAAAATGAACGGTTTTATCAACATCATATTTCTAAATTCTTTAGTTGTGTATTTTAATGACAAGATGCACAAAGATCAATTAGTGATGGAGAAAGACAATGAATGAATGGATATTTTGTTGCATACATACCACACTTAGGGAATGTACATTAGCTGCTTAATGAGCTTAATGGGACTCGGCTTATTCGGTCAGCTATGGATGATTGTTTGGTAGTAGCTTTATGATATAAAAAGTGGCTTATTCACTAAGCTTCTAGGGGGAAAAGCCAAGTTTTTCCAAGAATGCTCCTTCCATCTATGAAAAAACTCTAACAAACAAAAATCTTCCCAATCTATACAGACAGAAATCCACCAAGCAGCTTTATCCATACAGGACTTGATGGAAAACCAACCATACAACCCCTTACTCATTCTTGCAAACTATAATGCTTTCTTGGCATTTTCACAAGCATGATGATTGGTTACAACGAGAAACCAAGTCCGATGGTCCAAAAAGTCACCCACGTAAAAGGAAAAATCCATATAAACGAACCCACAAAAGGAAAATGGTGAAAAAGAAGAGTACCACCTTCTTAAAATGATGGTTTGGTAGTAGCTTAATGATATAAAAAGTGGCTTATTTAGCAAGCTTCTAGGTGGAAAAGCCAAGTTTTTTTTTCCATGCCTATCCATCCCAATTAAAATACATGCTCCTTCCATCTATGAAAAGCCTCTAACAAACAAAAACCTTCCAATCCACAGCTTTATCCACACATGACTTAAAGGAAAACCAACCATACAACCCTTCACAAGAACGATGATTAGTTGCAACGACAAGTTAAGTTTGATGGTCCAAAAAGTCGTTCACTTAAAAAGAAAAAAACCCATATAAATGAACCCACAAAAGGAAAATGTTGAAAAAGAATAGTACCACATTTCCCATCCAAGATGCACAATTAGGTTAACATAAGATCTGTCAAAATCTAGTTCCATGAACTAAATAACTTTTTGCTCTTATACCCTTACACTCTAATCGATCTAACCTTCGGTAAACGCAAAATGGAAAAAATCCCACTTGTTCATTGGGCCAAAACTTTAAACTTACATCCAGTTTAGGTAAATTTCATCATACGATCACTTCATCCCTAGTCAACAAGATGCTGTAAAGATGAGAAAGGAAGTTGACAAACAGAATTCCAGAATCTAACTTGAATTACAATCAAACGAAACGCTTTAAGCATTAAAAATAGTAATCAAATAACAAACACCCAGAAATTTAACTTCACCTTTACTCAAACATAAAGCTCTACATTTTGATAAAAACAAATTTGAACAAAATCCCAAACACCGAATTCTGTTACAAGTTTACCACGAAACCAAATTCAAGAAACCATTGTAAAAATAATAGTGGCGTGGGGTTTTCATCTCGAGTAGACACGATAACGACAAGTCTTTTATCCCATATGGAGCATAAAGTCATATGAAATTGCTGTAGATATTCTTAAAACCAAATTAAATTACTACAAAAGACCAAGAGACTACTACATAATCTACATTGAGCTAGAACCAAAGGAAAATGCAATATGAACCCCCAAAATGAACCATGAACAAAGCCCTAGAAACTAAATTGAGCTACAAAACGTAGAGGGAGGTTCATGGGAAAACCCCAAAAAGATGAAAAACTAAGGAACACCCTGGTAACCCTGCATCCGGAACGGTATGCAAATGTGCATACAAGTAACTGAAGCTGTTTTTTGGTTTTTATGCACGTGTGCATGCAATGCACATGTGCATACCATACAAATTGCTTACAAATTACTTGTATGCACATGTGCATACCGTTCGGATGAAAGGTTACCAGAGTGTTCCTCAGTTTTTCATTCTTTTTTATGGTTTTCCCCGAAACCGAACCCCCCCCACACACACACACACACACACACATATATATATATACATAAATAAGCAAATTTGATTGATAATAACACTAGGCAATCAAAAATTGAGATTAGATCCAATAAAACACATTACAAATGCAATCACCCAAATTCGATCAGTAAAACAAACAGATTGATTATCCATCAACAAATTTGGGGGAAAAAACGAAGAACAAACCTTTGGCAATATAAAGTATCCATAACATAGCTACGGTTGAAGCAATAGACAAAAGCATCATCCCAACCTTCTTTCGAGGTGCGAATTTGAAGATCCACATGAACGCATTGTCCTTATCTTTATTCAGAAACGCCTTAACACCTGTCGGTTGATTCATCTGTTGCTGAAACAAAGATGGACCAACTCCACCATTTGAAAACTGTTGATTTTGTTGTTGTTGTAAACTCCCATTGCTTGATGATCGAACCACCACTGACCCTAAACTCCCAACACTCGAAGATCGTGCCCCCATTGAACCATTCGTCATTGTTAATTGCTATTGTTGTTGTTGTTGTTGTTGTTAGACCCGAATTCTTCCCTCAAATCGACCCGATTCGCTCAATTCGTGGGGGGAATCGGAGAACAAGATGGTGACTTCATCGTGGAAAGCAAGCATTACCTCTGAATTCTGGTAGGTGTGGTTAGATCTAGAGGTTTTCCATTTTGGAATTTGGGGATTTTTTTGTTTCTTCAGGTTGTGAAGGATGATTTGGGGATTGAGGGTGTGAGTGTGATTGTGGGAATGTGAAATGGGTTCATTGTTGGATTGGGATTGGGATTGAAGAAAGGGGGGAGTAAAGAAACAGTTAGTATGGTTGAGGAGATATGAAGAAGAAGAAAGATGATGGGTAGAGTTCCATTCTAGAGCAATTTTCTTTTAAGACAAAATTTCTGTTATTTTTAATCATTTTTTTTTTGTTTGAAACGGCGTCTGAGCCAAAGCCCGACTAATCCCCAGCAATTTTGGGGGCTAAACATGGCCCCACTTAAATGTCCCCAGGCATGCGTACGAGAAGGCTCGAACTCGGTTAGGACGCTATGAACCCCCGACCGATAACCAATCCGCCACAGCACTGGAAGACTATTTTTAATCAATTCTTTAATGTCAACTTTTATAGTTCATTATATTTCTGTAACAATTACAGTTTTTAGGGGTGTTTTGGTGCTTATTTAAGACAATTTATGTTTGTTTTTGTAAAAGTGTTTATTAATTGATGTGGTATGGAAAAAGAGTTTTATAAAAACTGTTTAGATTGGCTTATTGTTGTATCAAAACGTGATAAATCGATAAGTTGTTTTTGTAGTTTCTGGCAAGTTCTGCTTTTGATGTAAAATGACCAAAAAGTTAGAATGGAGGGAGATGAGAGTATGGGATGTTTGTTAGGATGAGGAGTAGATAGGTAATTTTGATCTAATAAGCTATAAGGAGTTTTAGAAAAGTTAAAATGGTTTGACTTGTTAAAAACTTTTTTTCTCCTTTCTCAAAACGCAATAAGCTTCAACTCTTTTCCTACACAAACACTCCAAAAGGCTTATGTGTTGATACAAAATGCAATAAGGAGATAAGCACTTCAAAAATACAATATCAAACACCCCTTAATGAACTAGGGGGTCCTCGGGAAACAGAAAAAAATGAAAAACAGATGAGCATGTTGGTAATCACTCATCTGAACGGTATCCACGTATGCATACAAGTAATTGAAGCCATCTTTTGAGTTTTATCCATATGTTATACCAGATAAATTGCTTATTCTTTACTTGTATGCACATATCATCCAGATGAATAGTTTTATCCATCGCAACGGTTGACCATGTCAAACTGATTGTTTTATGTGGTCTAGCGATCTGGTAAGTTTTGAAAAATAGTCAAACTATTGGGTACGTTTTGTTTGCAGTTTAAGCATCTTTTTAAGCGATTTGGATCGAACCATCCCCAAAAAACACATGTATTAGTTATACTTCATTTTCTTATCATAGGCTCAACTTTTATGATCCTACTAAAATATCGTCTTAGCTCATTTTGAGGAATGAGAGTGATAATGAAAATAGGAATGGGGGTGCTATAGAACGAGAAAAGAAATGAACATAACATTGATGTTGTTTGATTAAACCAATATAATCAAGGAAATTTTGTTTTATAATAATTTTCATTCAACATCCGGGCCCAAACCGATTCCAATTTTTTTTCATAAACCGATTTTGAATATATAGAGAATCTTTTACAATATTTTATTAACATATACTTTAAAATCTCTAATTGAATCAACAATTTCAGTGTTTTTAAATCATTTTTAGACAAAAATATTATATATATTTTTATAATTAGGATTTTCAGATTTTAATATTGAAACATTCAAAAAAAATCAAAAACTTCAAAAAGAAAATGTCACACCCCAAATTCCACTGGTTGTGACTTAGGCTAAACCATAAACGTAAACACTGAAATCATGATCATCTTACAAACAAATGCAGCGGAAGACTTAAACAACTGAAATCTTGAACAATTCCAAGGTAATAATCTACAACTTATTACATCAAACATAAAACGTGATCTTAGATCATGACCAGCTACTTGAAGAAGGTCATATGCCAGTTCTTTGCCCTTACCGGTGCTCGCTTTCTCAAACCCTGAGATACATACTATATTAGCTATAGCTAAGTAAGCTCATGGTTTACCATCTAAAAACATTATACATATACAAACACTTTAACGCACATGTTTAAAAAAAACACTGAACATCAATAAGCTTATACATGAAAACCTTTAAACAACTTGCACACATGCAACTGACACATTTGAGATCTAAGCTGAACTGGCGTAGTGTGTGGGTCAACTATCTGATCTACATTAACCAAGTACAGTGACCGCAGTGTGTACTGGTTAGGCTATAACTGTCTGGGCTCTGGACAAACCGTGCACAGAGGCACCCTCACAATACTTGTACCATCTTGACCACACACACGCACACACATGCCCGACTAACCATGCATCATTCAAAACACAGCTAAACATGCATATCTCATCACAATACTGAAAACACTTAGCATGTTTTAAAAAAAAACTGTAAACACCTAGCATGCCCTTTTCATGATAAAAACAAATAAATGCTTGCAATTATGAAAGCAACAAAATATATCTGAAAACACATTTGCATAACTCTTTATACTGAAAATACTGCAAACAATACTATTGTATGTATCCCAGTTTCAAATCACATGAAACTTACCTGGCTAACGTAGGCTTAATCGTCACTTGATCGCTCCCAAACCTACATGGGCCATAACAACTTTCTAAGTCCCTTTGTAACGATTAAATATTAAATTCAATCGTTAAGTTAAATAAATAACTTTTAGCTTACTCGAAACGGATCAGCTCTAGACGGCTAACCATTTTGACGTCCACTCCACGTCAATATTTTCTTTGTGTTATATATATAGAGTATATATATACACACACACATACGCACACTAACTCATCCCTAACATAAATCATCGTTCTCAACCGGTAACTTAAAGCTCTACTTTAATCATATATATTTAAATAATAATTATTTGACGAGAAATAATTATTATTTAATTCATTAAACCCTCTAAAAATAACCTTTATTGGAAAATACTTACTAATACACACGATTTATAAATAAATGATCCACTAAATTGCCATTAAGTAATTAACTCAAAACAAATTAATTTGCTGATAACAAATCGTATGGAATCTCTTCTGCCAATTGCAACCACACTTCAAATCTATTTTTTTTTTTGCCAACCACATTTCATGAGAATTATAATTGAGTTCCAAAAGTTTCAAACTTTCCAATTCATCTACTAATAATTTATACATATACATCTAGGGTTGGGGTAAAATCTGAACCACTTTTTGGTTGTGAACGTGAGGACAACCGAGAGCACGACACGTGGCGGATGACTAG
>LUCG01146605.1:0-11820 GCA_001633085.1 Carthamus tinctorius
CTGAATCAAATCTCAAGGCAAAAATGTTCAGGAAGCTGATACATAAGGAGTTGCAGAAAAGACAAAGTCAAGGTGAAGAAATCTCAGAGATACATTTCGCGAATATTCTTCCCTAGCTTAACTTTGTAACTTTCAGCGACGTACTCTTATCTTGTAAAATTTTCATTAGTGTTTGTAATCTTTATGCAAATATTAATGAAAATATTTAGTGCGTACTTTGTCCTATCAGTATTGAAAAAGATCCCTCAAAATAGTAAATGGGACAAGTTTTTTTGAGTTCTATCTCCTTAACTATTTTCATCAGTTATTCTGTCTATCACTGTATCATCATCAATTAGGGAGGATTATTGATCCACCTTTCCTAAGACATGATAAAATTGACGATGATCATTTTCTACTTAGTGTAAATACTTAGTTACATTTTAGCTTAAGGAATTATCACTGAGTCTGTTAAGTGATAATCATTAGGGGATTATTGATCCAGCTCTCCTATTACCTGATAAAATTGATGATGATCCTTTTCTACTTAGTGTAAATACTTAGTTACATTTTAGCTTAAGGAATTGTCATTGAGTGTGTTTAGTAATCTTTTTAATTATAAGCTCATATTCTTTCAACTGTATGTTTAGCATCAGCAAGCACTGATTCTATTCAATGATCCCTAATAGCTTGCATTGCAACAACTAAGTATCCATTTGAAGACAAACAAGTCTTGTTCAAGAAACCATCAGCGATGTCGAATAAGTAACTTATGATAGGGTCAAGGCTGGTCGTGATCTGAAGACGAATTCGGTGGTATCATCCTTACTACACAACGCAACGTTCTGAAGCTCAAGACTCAGCGACCGCTGAGTACATCACTCAGCAACCTTTATCGCTAACAAGAGACTTGAAGCTGAAGATTTCTAGATTTGTCTTATCCTTAATTGCATAAAAGAACAACCAATGATTTTCTAAAAAAAGTACAATGGAAATTCTCTTTATTGTTCCCTTCGTATTTGTCAAACCTCAAAGCAATTGTTCACCTTTCTATCAAACGTATGGGCTATCAGAAGCACGCTTATAAATGATGGTGAATAATACAACTTAGGTCACTCAACACGCAACACATGTTAAAGGTGCCCTAATCCGCATTTAATGCGATGAGTACAAATAGCTGATAAGGGTTTCTCTCATCAGTGTTCACTACTCGGTTCTTCTTCTTGAACTTATCTAAGTTCTTCCTTTCTTCTCAGTAGTGTCGTAGTGAATGTTGTGTGAAATACTTGAGTTTTTTAGAATAGGTTTAACCTTGTTCTATTTTCGCAACAAACTGTAAATTCTGTGATCGATTCAATAAACACAAATAGAATTAAAAAGTTGAAAAGTTGTGATTGTATTCAACCTCCCTTCTACAATCCTTGTTACCTTGAAGGTTACACTACGACACCAACAAAACATAATATATATGTATATATATATATATATCGTACAAACATGCAAGATTCAATCCTAACGTATTGTTTCATAATATAAAATTTCTTATGTATAGGGTTTGGTATTGATAGGAATTAGAATTTTGTATAAACACAAGAAACACATATTTAGCATCGGTACACAAAAATTAGCATCTTAATATACATTAACCTATATTAACATTTCATTGTAAGGTAATGTATTTAAACGTACGCTAAAATTTTCATGAGAACTTATATTAACCTTTTCATGCTAATATATGTTAGTGTATGTTAGGATGTTAAAGGAAGAGTGAAGAGTTGTTATATAAAGAGCGTGAAATTGTCCCACAATGAAAAAGAGATGGTAACTTAACGATGAAAATGTGTTATAAAAATAAAGGCAAGTGAATAGTGTTTGTAGTTTTGTCATCTGATGACGAAATTTGAGATGCATCCCGTAAGTTTTATATAGTTGAAGTAAAAGTTGGGTGCTCGTATGGATCTCGAATACCTTGTCGACTTCGTGTCGGATCGTGTGCGTGAGTTATCTGCCGTTAAAAAAAACACCTTTTAGGTTATAATTTATAAGAGAAGGTCCTAAGCTGTCATGTATTTCAACGTCAACCTTGATTCAACCTCAACCTTGATTCAAGTTCAAGTTCGAGCTTGAGTCAAGTTTGAATTTGAAATTGGAGTTTGAGTTGAAAAATTGCAACCGAGTTCGAGTTTATGTATAATACCTACCCGTCCACCCAACCCAACCCAACTTGCAAGGGTTGGGTTGGTTTATAATTTTGAATAAGTTGGGTTGGGTTAAGATTTTCCAAACCGCCATAATTGAGTTGGGTTTTAAAAATGTCAAAAACCATCAAATCCAACCTATGCACACCCCTACTAATAAGGATTTTTGAATATTTTAGGCAAATCTCACATCGCCGAATACAAAGAGAATTCATGCAAGGCCTAACGACGACATCGGATAATTTAAGTTAGGGAGTTTATAACAATCTGTTTCATATGAATAGAAAATTGGCCTCTAGGAGGTTCTTATAAGTTTAACATTATAAATTTATAATTACTAATAACTTTTGCTATGATTTAAAGTTAATTTTTAAGTTAATTTCGAAATTAATAGGTTAATCTGCTGCTCTAAAATTAGCCTAAACTTTTGTTAAAACATTTGATATCTTGAAATTAAACTTTTCGATTAATTTGAGAAAAAAATAAATAAAATCTAAATCCAACGGTGTGATTTTCATAACGTTATTTTGTTTGGAATAAAATATGATTATTATCATTTATTTATTTTTGAAGAAGAAATAAAATATGATTATCAGTTATCAAATAAAACAAAAGTACAATGTGTCCGTCACGGCAACATTGTACTATA
This sequence comes from Carthamus tinctorius, assembly GCA_001633085.1. NCBI lineage: Eukaryota > Viridiplantae > Streptophyta > Magnoliopsida > Asterales > Asteraceae > Carthamus > Carthamus tinctorius. The sequence continues at coordinate 2,827 of LUCG01146605.1, forward strand.
ATTTTATTTTATCTTAGTATTGCTTTTAGTAAATAATATCTTCATATACTACCATCTTATATTAGTTATTAACTTTGATTTAATAAATTTTTATTATTTAAAAAAATAAAAAAGAAACTTAGAATATTGCTGGCTGGCCACTATTTTGTAGCATTATTTTAAACTTTATACACCTTTCTTTAACATACAAAAAGAAATTATACTTTTTTAAATGGAGTATACTTTTTTCCCTAGCTTTTCCCCTATAAAGTATAAAAAACACTACTTTTCTAAAATAGTGGTTAGATGAATGATTGAGTGTTTAAATCTCCATGGTATGCAACAAAATCTATTCTTTTAATAAACTTATAATTATCATAACATATATTTGTACCATGAAAAGTTTTTCTCATTGAAACTAAATGTGATTTATGAAGACAAAATGAATGAAACTAGAACAAACTTTTTAAACCATCATTTTAAAGAATTTATTTTTGAAAACGGGGTTGGACGAGCTAAATTTACGTTCTCCAGATAGGAACAAAGCAAATTTGATTCTTCAAACTAAAAAGTTATAAAAGCTAATTATCTGGAATGGATATTTTAAAAGTTGGTTCTCCCAAGATAGGAACAAACACAAAATTTGATTTTTTTTCTTTTTCGTTCTAACCTCCCGATTTACCAAACTAAAGTGGGTTTACAGAATGCTTAACGAGTAAGTTTTTATCGGTAAGAGTTAGCACATTCACTTACCTTATTGTGTAACTTTTTCAGTCATCAAATTAAGTAGATTGTTGGTAAAAAAATTTATCAGTAAACTCTTAGCTGATAAGAGTTCTTTTCACTAACCTAGTAAGGTGCTCCATTTTTGCTATACCTCTTATTGTTAATAATCTCAGTTTTTATTATGCTCATCTTAAAAAAGTAAAATGACACCATATAAACACTTATCTATATAAACCAACTAATTATACCTAAAGAATTCACTTGAAAATAGGTCATAGGAAAAAAAAAATTACCCGGCTTGCAAAAAATTTAGTAAAAGACTCAAAATCATGTCTTACATTTCTATAAAAATATATAAAATACCTATGTTACCCCTATAAGTAGGAAACTAAATGCTATATAATATATAATATAAGAGTGTGTGTTTGTGAGAGAGAAATATAGAAAGAATCAAGACTTTAGAGTATGAATATATATAGTGGGGTCACCAACTCATCACAAAACCACATATTATATTTAGTCTAATTTGATATGTGGGGTTGCATCTCCTAATCAACCCATGTGGTGGGTGAAAAAGGAAGACCTTATTAGTGGCTTAATACATACCCTAGTTCCCCTAATGGCTTCATTTTTCTTTTCAATCTATGCTACAAACATTGTACCTCTACATGCATGCTAATTAAATATTTGTCTTTTTCTGATTTCATTTATAAAAAAAATAATGTATAATTTATATTGTAATTTTATATTAAATATCACAATTATATCATTTAGAACTTTATATTATGATGTAACAAAAAATAAAATGTAATAGTAAGTTCATTACATATATGCAATTAAACTTGTAACATAAATGTTATAAACATAATGGAAACAAACAACATTTTAAATCTTGTCAAAATAAAATATGTTTTCTTTATTTTGAAATTAATGTTTTCGAACCTTTCATAAACACATTGAAATCTTATTTCTACTATTTTGAAGAAAATTAAGAAAATATTTAGAGCATTTATGATTTTTATTACTATATTTCTTCAATTTTTTCTTTTTACACATTTAGTTATTATTTGAATTTTTTTTACTTAAAAATAAAAACAAATTTTATTATCTACTTACAATAAAAAAATAAAGTATGAATTACAAGTAAATATGTTTCAAAAAATAGGCACCATAGTTCAAAGAAAAGGTCCATTCCTACTCCATTATACTGGAACTTTATAGAGAACCTATAGGCCATCCTTTTCCTTAGAGGCTAATAAATTGCACTTAACCCCTCACATTTTACTTGAGTTGGCAAAAATGTATATGTGGGCATGATATTGAACTTTTTGGCCCCTTCAACTTTAACTTACGAAAAATAGTAAACGTACAACAATTTATATTATCATAGAAAATTCAATTTCCTTTTATACAAGAAGAATCCAATATATCCTAATTAGTAATAGCGTCTCGAGAGTAGGATATACACAGTGACGAAAATGATTTGGGTCAGACTTAGGATTCTAAAACCGAATAGCTTACTTGAACCAAAATTGTTTTAGAGTATTTAGTTTTCAAGTTAAAGGGTTCAATTTCAGTTGTTCTTTTAGTATAATGGTTAAATCAAATAGCAAACTATACAATAATTTTATGTATTTTATGTCAAGATAATTGGTTTGAGGCTTTGTGCATATAAAACAATGAACATATCATAAACCATGTTATATTAAAGCTAACACAACAAGATATTAAGATGTATTTAACAAAATAATTCCGTTGAACTAGATATCAAGATTCTTAATCTTGAAATGGATTTTTAACGAAATAATACACAAGATATTATGATGAGTTTATTTCTTTTGGTTTTGTTAAAAAAAGTCAACTGTGTGGGTCTTGTAAAAATTGAATTATTAATCCCTTAAAGCATAAAACTAAGTCATTTGTAACCACAAGTGGTTAAGACATAATCTTTAATTTAGCATAAAAAGTTTTATTCAAAAGGTAAGATAGTGATATTATGTGATTATGCAGGGACAAATATTGACTTAAAGTAGAACGAGAGGGTGTAAAGTGTAAAAGTTGAATTTAGTTTGGGTGAGTCACGACTTTTGTTTCAGTGGGAAATAGACAGAGACAGAGTGTAGGAAGGGGGGTAGGGCCCACACTGACTTTTGTGAACCTCTCCAAAAAAGAAGGGGTTTTCAATCGTTTTCATAGCAACAATGGGGGACCAAAATGAAATAAAAGAATCTAAGTCACATCCTATTGAACTTATCATTTAATTTCTTTATTTTATGTAGAATTTATATAAGGGCACTTGATTAATCCTCGACGATCATGAACCGATCCTAAAACCGACCATTGCAGGGGCGGCCCTAGCTTAGTGCCTATGGTGGCACGTGCCACTGTTTCATTCCTCCGTCGTAGTGTATAAAATTAAAGGGTCGTAAAATGTGTCACCGTATGAATTTTTTATGTGCCATCATATATATTTTGAAACTGGAATAAAGACACAAGTTTTATCTAGTAGAGTTGTTAAGTTCTTTGATTTTCAAACTTGAGGTCTTGGGTTCAAGTCATGTTAGAATCATTTTTACTAAATTTTAGCTTTAATTTTCATATTTATTGTGTTTATAAAAAAACGTGCTTGTAACAAGAATCGAACACAGGACTTTACTATTAAAAAACAATGGACCAACCACTAGACCAATATAAATTTTGTAAAAAATATTTCTATACATTTCTTATAGTCAAATTGTGCCATCGTTTGGAAAAAAAATTTGGTCCGCCCCTGGACCTTTGTCAGGGTATCGTCACATGTTCACCCTATGAATTGATTCCGGGTAGATAGGGATGTCATGCACTGTCCCTTCCAAGGATGTTACCGACCACTAGGCTAATAATGCTTTGATCATATGAAAAGTTAACTTTAATGTGAGAAGCGTATTTGAACAGTTAATCACTTTTAATTTTATTTGCCTTCCTATGGATTGAGCTTTAAAAAAGAATTGATCCAGTCGGTGTATTTCATCTTAATGTGCATCAACTTCTCAACCGATAGTTGATGACAATTTCTCACGTTAATTTCAACTTCTTATCAAAACATAAACCCTTATTTACATGAGGTAAAAATACAATAAAAACAAAAGTGCATCTAAAGAGTAATCAGGAAGCAAGAATTTTCAGAGGGGGGGGGGGGGCTAAATACACTGATTGATTTGTTATTCACATCCAAGAATTGAATTGCTCCTCACACACACATCAACATCAAAAAACATTTTTTACATTGCTAATGCATTGATACCAATTCCCAATGCATTCCCACCCATATTAAAAGGGGGAGGCTAAATACACCAATTGATTTGTTATTCACACCCAAAAATTGAATTGCTCCCACACACACATCAATATCAAAAAGCATTTTTTACATCCCAATGCATTGATACCAATTCCCAATACATTCCCACCCATATAAAAGGAGGTTGCTAAATGCACCATTTTAATAGAGGGTTGCTAAATGCACCATTTTAATATGGTGAGAATGCATTGAGAATTGGTATCAATGCATTGGGAATGTAAAAAATGCTTTTTGATGTTGATGTGTGTGTGAAGAGCAATTCAATTTTTGGGTGTGAATAACAAATCAATTGGTGTATTTAGCCTCCCCTTATTAAAATGATGCATTTAGCAACCCCCTTTGCTTAATTTAAGAATACTAGAGAAATTTTGATTTACTATTCACCCCGTTTGGAAATTGAATTTTATAGTTGTCAGATGGAAACCAACCCCTATGATGGTCTAGTGCAAATACTTCAATATCGAAACCCGAGCCTTTGGGTTAGAAAGACCGAGTTTATGCGCATGCATGGAAACTAGGGCTGACAATTTTTGACACAACACGATATTTCGACACGAAAAAAGTGCCACGACAACCTGACACGAACCCGAGTAAAATTTAAACGGGTCGACACAAACCGATACGAAAAAAGTGTCACGAACCGACAAGACCCCGACAACCCGATAGTGACCCGAATGACCCGAAAAATGTAACATTATAGAAGTTTTTTATAACAGCATCGACGCTACACCTGACTTCAAAACTTAAAACGTACTAATTTTTTGACTCCTTTAACTTCTATTCTCATTTTTCAATGAGAATAACATCATCGTTGCTGGTATTGTCTCTCACTTTTCTCTAATCTCTCAGTCCCAACTCTCGTTGTCGTTGGTTTGTTCTCGTCTTCGCCCTTTCCCCTACAATCTCACATAGATTGCTCGACTACTGGAAGAAATTCATAATTATTTACCGGGGTTGTATGATTTATTGTCTTTTGTTTGATTAACTATACTTTTGAAGACCAAAAAATACACGTTGAATACATTTGGCCGTAAATGGGTTGACACCAGAAAAAATGACACGACATGAACCAGACATGAAAATAAATGGCTCACTAATGGTTGATGTGAAATTGACAAGAAACACGAATGACACGAACCCGATAACCCGAACCCGACACGAATCCAGTTCATTATCCATTTGTTTTACTATAAACTCCTGAATTTACCCGTGCTTTCATTTTATTATGTTATTTTTCAAGAATGAAATTATGATTAACGGTAGCTGTTTGTTGTTCATTTGTCTTCAAATCTTTAGATTCATTAGTTTATGTTTGTTTTGTATATTTTTAGTTATATATTTGGATAATTGTAATAACTAATAACTTATTTTGTGTATTTTTACCTTTTTTAGTAGTATTTATGGTATTAGATGTTGGAACTTGGTAAAGAAATTAGAAATGTGTCCTACGTAAAAACCTAAATGAACTTTAGTTCATTTAATAAACACCAATCCAATAGCCTTAAACAAATCATTTAAAGCATTGAGATTTGGTGTATGAGGTTCATGGTGGGTTCCCTTTGATCCATATACACTTTTAATGATAAAAAATGGGCCTTGGGCTTTGGGTCTCATAGGTGAATTCTGGAAATGGTCTCAGTCCATCCTCGTGACGCGATTCTAACTTTTTGTTCACTGCTTCGATAAGAGGAACCAGAACTTGCGACTTGAAAATCTTTCTGGATCTTCAAATGTATGACTCGCGACACGAGGCATGTAGCTTACGATGTGAGCTCGTCGATTCCTGAACTGTCGCATCTTTTAATCTGAAAAGTCATGACCCTTGAATCCAAACCTATATGTCTAGATCAGTTTCTGGGATTTGATATATACGAGTTCTCTCTGAATTTATCTTTTTTCTTCACACAAAATTGATCATCAAACATGATCGAATTCCTTAGATTCAAGTGAAAACCTTGAATTCGATTGTTGTATCCCGTGGACAAACGCCAAACCTTAAATTCGAGTGCAGACCTCAATCGGGATTAACAACACGAAGAATCGGCATTAACAAGTATTTTTATTACGATTTTGATGATTGTATTTGTAGATTTTACATTATTGTATAAGAATTCTTAATTCTATACAAATTTCCATCTGCCCCTTTACAATTCCGATCGATTGGATTGATTACTCCTAACATTAGATCCCTTTAATTATTTATATTACAAAACTACTCAAACTGCACAAACCCGCATATGCTGGGTTGGGTTATACTTTTATATAGGTTGGGTTGAGATTTTTTGGTTGAATTGTAAATATTTCTCAAACAATCACAAAGCCAACCCATATATACCTCTATGAATGCTTAATGGATGATATATTTTTATACCATATAGTATTTGGTGAAAAGTTTTAAAGCAAAATATTAAGCATCAATTATTAGTTATTAACACATAAACATCGAGACCTCAACTTAATAACTACAAGATTTAAAATTTCTTAAAGTAACTAGTTGATAAATATGGTTAAATATATCATGATCATTGAGCTCTTCTAATAATAAAAGAACATTGTATCATAATTTTTATAAAATACCCCATGATTATAACTACATATTGAATGGGCCCGGCTCGGGACCGGTGGAGGATCACGACCAGCCTACTGGTTCGTAATAATCAATGATATTCTTATGTAAATACACAATATGGCTTGGCCTAGGACCGGTTATAGGACTGATATATATAGGTCTAATTTTGTTTTGAAAAAATACTAAATTTTACAAACTATATTGTAAATTTTTTAATATTTCTATAAGATTTTCAAGTTAAAAAATAAGGTTTTTAAAGTTTTTCCGTTGATGTTTTTCAAATTTTTATAAGTATCTCAGTACTAAATTACGAAAATCGTAATTATAATATTTATAACATTTTCGTGTAAAAAAAGATTTTAAAGTGTATTTAAATGACACAATTAAAAATTTTAAAGTGTGTTTTCAAGAAGTGGAACCAGTTTGCCGTCGGAGACCCATTTTTTATCATCTCTAATTAACATATTTATAATTAAAATATTTAAATTATGATAAAACTTGAATCAAACAAATTGCACAATGTTTTATAGTTTTTAAAATTGACACAAAATATTTAAATTATGATAAAACTTGAATCAAACAAATTGCACAATGTTTTATAGTTTTTAAAATTGACACCCACGTTGATATACTTTTAGGCACTTTTTTTATTGTCTCTTCAAATTAGCCACACATCTTCAACCATCATTTGTAATTTCTACATTCTTCAAACAAAAAATTTGTGGAGTTTATGTTTTGAAGACAAGTTGTACCACATTTTAATTCTTCACTTACATTAGAATGTCATACATACATACATAGATGGAGGTTTAAACGAGAACTCTTTATATTTGCAAAAACGCAAGAACACTTGTGCACCTCCATCTTATTTAACCCCTAATGTAAATTATAATAAATAAAAATTAAAGCATCAAGGGTAGTAACAATTAGTTTTTTTTTCTTCATATTTTTATATTATATTAATTAGCTAGAGTTATCCCTTAATTTTTTATCGCATTATAAAATATCATATTGTGATATATTTCTAATAAATCCCATAATTTTTTGTGACATTGTGATATGGATGATTAATCAATTTGGAATACATTTTTCTGTTCTAGAATGGAAGATTTCAATGATGTTGGCAAAGAAGTTCTTGATGTTTATAGTGATAATCATGATGAATCACATGATACATAGGGGTTTTCTGACCATTTGTTTTCTTAAAGATAGTTTTTTTGATGATAGTTATGATGATGATGATGATGGAAGTACGCTTTGTACTGTTGTGAACTGGTATAATTCTATAATTTTGTTATTCAATGGGTGGTTTGGTCATGATTATTTATTATAGTTTTTTATCACATGTGATAAACAAGCAACTTCTATTTATTAGGTATACTGGATATGTTATGTATGTTGACTATTTAATCTAGCATAGTTATTTATTTGAATTTCCACCTATTGATATCCGCTTGATGTAATAGGAATTTTGTTTTAGAAGAAGTTAATTAAACTCATGGATTTAGAAGCCAATACAAATCGTCAACCTTTTAAGATTGCACAACCCATCAAATGTGATTAAACAAAATAAAACAACATTGTAGGTTAAAGGTTCTTGTTGTAGACTGTTTGATGTTGTTGATTTGTTTTCTATGTATTCAAGATTTGTATGATATGTTCATTATTTTCTTATGTTTTATTTAAGGTTGTGATATAGTGTCATAACAATGTGAAAGTACAATGACAGAGTGGGATAAAGTGGGATAAAGTAATCTTTGAATAGATATATCACATGGCATATAATGCGGTGTGATAGGAGTATGATAGCATTGTGATAATTGAATTAGTAGCTCTGTGATAGTATGATAAAGATGTGATAATTGCGTGATAGCGGTATCAGACATCCAACAAGTTGTTTTCCGAAAACGTTGTGATAAATATATGTCATTTGTCATAAAATACATTACATTGGAAGTTATTGTTTTATAAAATCAATGTTATTAACCTCTAATACCGTAATGCCTTCTCTACTCTGCCCCAACCTTCTGCTAATCAATGTGTGATAGACCATTTATGTGAACACGGTTTCGGTATCTACTATGATAAATGTGTGACACACCTATTTATGCCAATAGTTATGTAATATATAATAATCCTACTATACAAACACAATTCAATAGCCATTGTGAAAAGTCATAATAACATGTGTAACTATATCTTAATGAGACTTTTATAGATGTGTAATGGTATCATAATCACCTTGTGATAGATGCATGATGAGGAATAATCACTTCCTCTTGGCCAACTTAGATGATCATCACAATGTGATAAGTTTTTGACATGGTTTTGAAAACCGGACCGGTTATCAAACCGGTTGTCCTACTGGTTCACTGGTTCAACC
>LUCG01146643.1:0-12834 GCA_001633085.1 Carthamus tinctorius
ACGGTTATCAAGTGAGTGGGTGCACGGGACCCCCCCGGCTCCTTGGTAGGTCCGCCCCTGGTGGCGGATAACTAGGCGCCATGTCAGGTCCACGGCGGATGACTATGCGCGATTCATGGGAGGGCATTGAATTAAAGGGGGGGACCACACTCNACTGTCTTTACGTTCACAACCAAAAAGTGGTTCACATTTGAACTTTCCTCTATATATATATTATAAATTAATGACTGTATTTGTACAAGATATCATAAAAGACTCCAAATTATGGTCTTAAAGTACTTGTTCTATTACCAATTAAATAGCTAGTAAAAATGACCTAACCAGTAACCCTTGGTAATTCAATGTTTTCCTACATTTTAATAGAAACAATTATTAAGTTTTAATAAGATTATATATATATATATATAATGAATAGACAGTAATTTAATCTGCTTCGGTAGATGGAGGGAGAGTGTAAGAAATGAATTGAATTGGCCTTACTTACAACTTTGGAAACTTGTAGATTAACTTGATAGTGTTATTTTATAAATTTATAATTTTGAATTGTTTATATTTAATTAACTAGTGGTTAGGTGTTTTATATATAGTTGTGATATTTGATTTTTAGCCTACAAAATGTATATGGTTTTGAGTTCACACAATTACTTAATTTTTGTACATTTTCTTTATATAGATGATTGATGTAATTCATGACATTAATAATTGTATAATATCTACAAATTCAGTTTTTGTTAGAAACAATAGAAAGTAAATATTCTTTTAGCAAAAACCTCATTTATGGGCAATCTCAACCGGTTCCATATGGAATTAGTCATTAAGGACAAGTATGTTCGGGAGCATTTTGGCTCAGCCAGTTGCTAAGATTGATGCAAGGACTGAGGTTGAACCCAAAACCAATGTACTAAGATTGATGCAAGGACTGAGGTTGAACCCAAAACCAATGTAACATCTATCTATTCCTTTACCAATTGAACTACATATCAGAAAGAAATATTTTTATCGGTATCATAATAGTGCCAATAAATTTTACTATTTAACTATATTATTATTTTGTTTCTTTTATCAAAAAATACCATAAAATTTGTATCTTAATTTTCTTTCATTATATTATCAACAAAAACATTTATTTAATAGTTAGTTGTTAAGTATTTAATATGAAGAGAATAATATATATTTTTACTCATAAAAGTGTTAAATAATAATACTTAATTGATATAAAAAAATATTATTTATTATTTTATTCATTTTTGTAAGAAATATTTAATGGGTATGGTTAGTTTCTAGGGAAAGAGAAGGCAGGAATCCAGGGGATGGTGATAAGAGGGGCAGGCATTGCTACCTGATCCACCAACACCTATCATGCAATTCATCACCACCCTTTTTTTTTCAATTCTTTCTTTCTTTCTATCAAAATGATTTTGATTTTATCTTAACATACAACTTTAAAAAAAAAAAGTTGGAATTATAAGTACCGATCAGTCGACATATCTTTGATTGTTTGATAGAGAGATGTCAAGAGTCTTGATCATTTACACAATTAAACTCAAATGATGACATTTATCATCCATAAACGAAAAGATTGCATGTTTATACATACATGTATAATTACGATCTTAGTTGATGACTTCGTATTACACGCAAAGAAAATGAATCAAAGTAGTACTGATTTATTGTGTTGGCAATATGTTGATTCTTCTTATGTTATGTCACTTCCTATTTCTCTTGGGTTATAATGTTCCAACACTATTCATTAATACTAAAGAATAATATAAAGATGCTATACATTAATTGCAGTAGAAGGCTTTCAACATACTTACAAACTTAATATGATACCGAATACTTATGCAATGGAATAGTGAAACATACTAAAATGATTCAGATATAAATGTAGTTAAAGATAAACATAATATCATTTGTGAGTATCCTAGATTTGAAACAGAAAACTACATCTTCACTTTACCTATGTTGCTTTCCACTTTAACCGGCGCTAAGGTGCACTATTACTCTGTTTTATAGTTAACGAGCTCATTATTTTTTGTACTAGACATTTTTTTTAGGATATGCCGGCACACTTTCATTGAAGCATACAATTTGAATGTATGCATAAAAGTTGAACATGTGTATACAGTTAATAAACATTATAACACATTTGTAATAGTTAATATGCTCATGCAACTATGCTAACATTGAAACATCGCATATGTGTGTACCCCAGTTTGGGAAATCACATGAAACTCACGTTATTCGCTAACTTCAAATCTCGCTTCTTTCTTTTCACAACCTGTTTAGTTTTAAAACTTGTATCTCAACGCCATACCTGCTAATAACATTGTTTCTACTTTAGATAATGGATAAAGGACTCAAGTTTTATTAATCAGTTTAGGAAAATGGAAATGTTTTGCAAACATGCTTGTCTGCTAGTTGTAGATATCTGTAAGCTATTACATAATTATTGTCATTTGTATAATACTAAAATTGAAATGTTACAAATAATTACAACTAATAATAATGTCATATAACAATTTTACAATCATTTTATTCGGAAAAATATATATACAAATACATATTATGTGTTTCCCTTTTTCGGGACGAGGAAAAGAAGAAGGCAACTAGACTTGTGTGTTTTTAGGAAAACCCCAATTAGGTTTTCCTCTTTCTAAAACCCTACCAAACAAGTATGCTTTGTCTTTGTTACCCCTTCAAAATTGCTTTCATCTCTATCCAAAATGCTACCCTCCAACATCACAAGAAATAAAATATCAGGCATAAACATTACATAAAACATAACAAATATTTATAGGACCAAATACAAAAACATCATATCTGAAAGTGGTAAAATAAGTTTATTAAACACTTTTGGGCGTCATAACAAATTTTTATGACATTTCCAAAATAAAGTGTCGTGTTAGCTAACTTTATAAGAGGCTTTTGATAAGTGTCCTATAAACCCATCTTTTTAAAGGACATTTGTGTTTTTATGACATATTTTCAAATAGTGTCCTATAAAATAGTTAATAGAACGTTGTTTAAAAATGTGTTTTAATTGCGACGCCTAAAGGTGTCCTAAAACTTTTTGTGACACTTTTAAATATGACGTTTTTGTGTTTGCTCTTATAAACTAGCATCCTATAAAACACTCTCTTAGGACGCTTTTTTATTTTAGGCATCCTATAAACTCAATTTTATTATAGTGATGTTTGAAGGTTATAAAATGCTAGCACTAATTATAGAAAATGTTAATTTATTAATTCAAATAGTTTTTTTAAGTGTACATTTCAAAATCCAGATAGTCTTAGTTAACTTTTGATAATATCTTAGAATATGGACGTTGAATACTGACACAACCTTACAAAATTGCCGTATAGACACCATGTTAATTATAGAGATATCCCAGACTTGTTATGATTGAGATAACACTAGCTAAACATATATTTTTTGGTTTTTGTGTTTAAAAATCATCAAAATCAATGAAATTGTGGTGTTATGAAAGCCATGGATGAGGAGGGGTCAGTTGGTACTAACCTCCAATAGTTAATATGGTATCTTGATGTGCACAAGTCTACCTTTTATGCAAGTTTGGAGAATCACCAAAAGGGGTTTTAAAGGTTTATAATTATTATGTATTGCAAGATTTAGTGAAAGAAAGATGTGGGGTTCACACATCACCATCCAACATCCATACATGCATGAGTATGATGGATTTGGAATTTGGGGACTTTTTCAAATATATCTAATTCTTCAATAATCTTGATCTTTCTTGCTTTATTTATCTATTATCTTGGCCAATCATGATTAAAGACAAAAATGAAAAATAAAACAAAGTGGTCTTTTTTTTCGTAATTTTCTGTTTTTAAATAAAAACTAAGAGGAAAACAATTTTTATTCAGATCAAAAGTCGATTGTCTTTCAGTATATAGTTTTTCTTTCTATAGAAAACGTCAAGATTACAGATGTTTTTGATGTTAACCATTGATTATGTAATTTAAACCGAACAGATTTGGCTATTCTAAAATAACATAGACTAGGCAATTTTAACAATAAATTGAATAGAGACAACTTCTACATATACTGTATGAAACATTTAAGACGTGTCTTGTTGTACATCGCTTAATTTATTACAGATTATGCATGAAATGTTAAAAAACAGTACTTGTGATCAAGTCATGATACAAAATATGTTAATAGATTGACAACGAGTTTTCACCTCTCTGATATCTGTGTGTATTAAAGAACTGTTATAAATAAGATATACCTAAAAAAGAGAATGACGGGATCCACATATCTTGTTATGGTGACAATGGTAGGGTATGGTTTCATTAGAATTAATGGCTACAAGTCAAGATGTCCCTATCTCCACACATGACTTTATTGATTGGGATTACGTTACACCATTGGAATGGGGTGGATCCATGTTCTATTGTTATCTATATTTTTAAGTTATTTATATGGGATTTTGTTAATAAAATAAGGAGAACAAATATGGATGCTGATTTTATTAATTTATATGATGTCAAAAAAATAACAATTTGTTTCTAATTATTATGATCTTCAATTGAAAACTTGTACATCAATCTAAATTAATACGTTCATTTGAATAGATCAAACTATAACGTATTTTTGTGTATAAAATGAATGTTTAGACGTCTAAAATAAATAATCATCCTATTAGATAGTTTTATATGATCAAACAAAAAATCTCCTATCCAAAATAAGTGTTATAAAGTGTTTATAGGATGTTTTTGGATGTCAGAACAAGTTTTTTACAACATTTTTTCAAATAAAGTAACATATTAACTATTTTATAGAACATTATTTGAAAAAGTATCATATAAATACAAGTGTCCTCTAAAAAATGAGTCTAGGGTTGTGTTTAGCAAAAATAGGCTAGCTTATAAGCTAGTCCATCGAAACATGTACCATAAGCTAGCTTATTGAAACACTACTTGGAGTTGCTTTTAGGAGCTTTTTGTAGTTTTTTTCAATTATAGTCTTATTAATATTAATTATTATACCCCAATATACCTTTTTTGATCATTTTACATACCCATAAGCTAGTTTTTGTCAAACACAGCCTAAATGACATTTCTCAAAAGCATCTATAAAATTAGTCAATAGTCCTTTTTGGAAATGTCCTAAAAAGATTGTTACGACGCTCAAAAGCATTCAAGAAATTTACTGTAACACTTTTAGATACAAACTTTTTTTTTGGTTTCATATTACAAATTTAGGTCCTATAACATTATATTAGAAAACTTATTATTTTAGGGTCTAGTTCCTGAAAGTGTATCCAACTTGTCGCATTTTGTTATTGTATGTACAGTACTTAGAAACTTACCTTTTGGTGTATCAAACTCTTGAAATCTACTATTTAATGTATCATGCTACCTGCTAAGCAGGTAACCTGTAATTTTAATATTTTTGATATTGGTTCCTAATCCTCCTTATTGCTTCAATTTCATTGTTTAATTCATTCTTGGTGACCGATTTGGAGTTATTCAAAAAATCATGATTTTACGATTTTTTCATATCTAGGCTGAGTTTGCTTTGATTTGTTGGATCTTTTAGTTGAGTGGTGGTCGATTTCATCCCCTAATACTTCCTATTCCATCTATTTAATCTGATTCATTTGATTTGGCCTTTTGATTTGTTGGATTTGCTCTTCATTGTTCTTGATACATTATTTTTGTTAACTTTGAATTATTTTTAAGGAAGAGAAACCATGTAAGCAACCATGTCACACCACATCAGTTGCCATGTCAGTGTAACCGGTGCCATGTCAGCATCTCGTCTGCTATATCAGGCGAAATACATTAAATGGTAGCTTTCAAGAGTTTGATACACTAAATGTTAAGTTTAGAAGTCTAGTACATACAATAATAAAACGCAACAAGTTGGTTACGCTTTTGTGAACTAAACCATTTATTTTAATCGTCTTATAAACTCAATTTTGTAACATTAAACATAATAATAATATTAGACGATCAAAATTCTGTAAGTTTAGAATATTATAATGAAGGGTATTAAAGAAAAGATAAAAATGTTCCCATGGCCATGCTTCTGTTGTATTGGTAAAGACCATTGCAATATAATAGCCACTACATATTTTGTATTAAAATAAATGTATTTATTTTATAAAAAAATTATTTCAAGATTTTCTTCTTTTAACATTTACAATGATTGTAAGTAGATGTTTAGAATCTAGCATCAAATGGGTGGACAAAGGTTGTTTCTTTATTATGAAAAATACAATTTTAAAAATACCAACTGTTAGTAAATAATCCATGTAGTACTAATGGATGATAAGTTGTCGAAAATCAACCTCTTGCTGAATGTCGTTGATTCGGTAAGCATCGATTGGATAAAAGGATGTGGCAGCGATCATCTCACAACTTTTTCGTTACAAATCATGTTCAACCAAAAGTTGCATTTATCGTATTTGTCCCAAAATTTATATAATATTTGAGCATATAAATAGTTTAGCAAAATGGATTACCTATTTAAACTATTAAACGACAACAAAAAAAATTCTAATTAAGTGAAAAACCGAAATATTTAAGATACCATCATCATAAAATCCAAATATGTAAGCATAATATCATATGAAATGAGTAATTAAATGATTTGAATTGATATATTGTGACAAGAAAGTGGGGCTGTCCATCCAAATGGCAACAAAACTACGAATCAAACTACAGGATATAAACTTATTCGTTCTAATTTACCAAAAGTATATATGTTGTGCATATATTCCTCCTATCCAAGACTTTTAAGCCATCGAAGTTCGGTTGTAAACTCAAATTTCATTGTGAACGTAAGGAGCCGAGAGCACGTCACGTCGCATATTCAGTCTGAGACTGAATAATACATACGATCAGGTTTAAACGAAAACTCATCTTTCGTTGTAAACATGACGACAGCCGAGAGCGTGTCACGTCGCATATTCAGTCTGACACTGAATAATACATGATTATTCAGACCGAATATGCGACGTGACGCGCTCTCGGCCGTCGTCATGTTTACAAGGAAAGATGAGTTTTCGTTTAAACCTGATCGTATGTATAGAGAGAGAGAGAGAGGGGTATGTTTAAAATAAAATGAAAAAAAAGAAAAGAAAGAAAAACTGAATCCCATGTGGGTAACGTTGGTTGACGTCAGTGATTAATTTTGAAATGTGATGGTGATTTGTGAACCACTTGATATCTGCAACGTGGAATTGAAAATACTTATAAATTTTGTATTCTAATTAAGGGTAGGCCATCACTAAACTCTGTCCATTTTGGAACCTTTCTGCTACTTGCCCTTCTCCTCTCTCCATCACTCTTTCATCCTTTTTCACATTTCCATTTCTCTTCTTTTTTGGTTCATTGTATTCCTTTCTCTTTCCCCTTTCCTTTTCCTTCAACATTTAATTACTTACTCACCATATGTAACTTATTTATTCATCAATAAGTATAATAATATCTCAGCCGTTAAGTTAACTCTAAAATACCTTCTTACATGCGGTTTATTAAGGATGGGTTTTTGTGGGACCATTAGTAATCGATGTTTTACTTAGATAATATACATCGGTATCATATGACCTTTTTATACCATGTAATTAAGTCATGATGATGTCTAAAATCTAAGGAGAATTCCATGTAATCAAGGTAAAAAAGTGTTTTTATAAGTCAAATGATAGTCCATTTTATTAGGAAATACATGTCATGATCAAGATGAAAATGAAAATGGGTGTTTGCTAATATCATTGAGGTTTCTAAATCTCACTGTAGTTGCTTTCCTATTTTGTCTTCATTTCCTAGGGAAAAGGAAATATTGGGACCTTCATTTATCTATTATAAATATTTATAAACTAAACAATCTAAAATTGGGTGTGTGTTTGAAAGTGTGAGAGAGCTATCTCTTAACATATTCTTCAAAGCTTTCTTTAAATGAAGAAAGCAGTGAGAAAATATGTAAAAATTTCCATATTTAAAGACTTCCAAAATATGTTTACCATGAGAGAGAAAACACTTTATTTTATTTTATTTTTTTTAACGGCAAATAACTCACGCACACGTCCCGATACGAAGGTATTTGGGATTCATACAGGCACCCGACTAATCCTCGACGATCATGAACCGACCTAAAAGTCAACCCATGGTCAGGGCATCGCCACATGCTCACCCCATGAATCGAACCCGAGTAGACAGGGTTTATTAAAATTAAATACTCACAAAAAAAAAAGAGATAGTATATTATTAATAAACAAGCTGTTAGAATTGAATGCAATTTTTCTTGACGATTTGAAATCTTGATTCTATATTTTGAAGAATCAGTCATTCTCATATTTCAAGAATCATATAATAATTTGATAAACTAATTTTACATATATACACATTTGAATTTGATATTGGCATCATGTAATAACCTTTTACCTATTTATTCAAATCTAATGATTTTGGTCATTAAAGACAAATCATTTGCAACTTGAAATCACAATATTCACATTTGCTTCCAACTCATACATCATCTAAAATCATAAGATCTTTTTTAGCCATGATCCTTGGATTTTATCCTTGAGGAAGGATGATAAGACGATGACATTAGATCTCTTACAGCAAAATTACATGTGATACAATCCGTCCCAAATAACCCGCACGAGATATGTCCAACCCCGGCTAAGTTGACTTTTGACTTCCGGGTGTTTATACTACGATCAAGAGCCGTGCAAAACTTTGCATGCCAAGAATTACATGTGAAACAGAAAAGTGTTGGTTTTGGTAAAGACTAAAGGACAACATCTCTCTGAAGTGACCTTCATGGATGAGTCCAGTAGATTCTAGAAAACTATAAGCAATAACAGCAACCCCAATAGCAGCCGTCGGTCAAATTGTCGATAAAATTACACGAAACCACCCTCAAGATTTAGCCTAATTACAACGATCACCCTAAAGTCTGAATTGAACATTAAAAATATCCATGCATATACTATATATGAACTCCAAGATTAACACTAACACAAGCAACAAAATGACCCATTAAATAAACTAAATGTCAGGTGCTGCTAGCTGCAGTCTAAAGATTTTGTGCGATTCTGTGAAGCATATATTATACGAAAAAAATAGGGCCTCAACCACTAAATCCAGAAGAAAGACTTCACGTTCACTGCACCAGGTGAGGTCCAAATCATTATACTATTGTTGCTTACATTTGTCAATTACTGCTCCACACAAGGTTCCTTAATTTAAAATATTCGTAATCAAGGGACTCTTTACTAAACACTTTTTAGTCGGTAACCGATGCTGACTTGGTAAGAATAATGTTGTTTACCCACACCTTCCGAGTCTCACTTACTCGATTACTGTTTACATAATTTGTATTGATAACCGCCACCTAATGGGTAGCAACTTTTTACAACGGTAAAATATCCCTAATTTTGTACTAGAAAGTATGAAGATATATATGGGCATGGGTTTACTTTAGATGTAACAGGAAAAAGATATTTACCGGCTATCCTAAAGCTATAACTATAGTATTCCCGGTAAAAGTGATATATTAAGGTACAGATTGAACGAATATGAACATCAAATCTGTCGCTAACTATTGGTAAAACATGTGTGGTAGTTTCATGGGACTTTGTGTGGTGCCAGGTTATATTTATTATGTACAAGTTGGTAGGGTTGTCTTACCGAAGGAGGGAACGAGGTTTGTCATCCAATATGAAAACCTGCTGGTTTGTAGGAATTGCTTTGAGTTGGAAGCCTTATAGTTGCGACAATGCCAGCAGCGAGGGCACTTAAAGAAGCAAGAACAAATGCTGGTACGTTCCCTCCACCAAATAATGCATCCCATGGTCCCGCACCGAGAGACACAATCATCTTTAGATTATAAAAATGGAACGTTAGATATATCACCAAAAATGTTTACACTTCTATCCTAGATTCTAAATAATGTATGTGATTGTGGGTTCTGATAATTTATGAAATTGACACCCACATGATGGAGAATGGAGATAAAAGGAAAATGGCAACTAAATTCTCTTAGGTACTTATATTCCCACAGCTACTTCTAGATGTCCCAAACAACTAACCACTAAATCAATAGGTTGCTCATAAATATAAATCTGTCGATTCTCCTTATCTGAACCAGACATTCATCAACAGGGCAGAGGTGATACTCAAAGGGTGAAATGGCTGCCCCTGATTTATACTATGTTTTCCATACCCAAAACAATAGGGTGTCCAAAGTACCACAAATTGTCGTATCAGGAATTACACCAAGAAACTCATACGTTCATTTTCATACAAGGACATCAATGATGTGATAATATGGGAATATTTTTGCTAAACAAGTGATACTTCCAAATATAGCCCAGGTAATGATCAAGAAATTGAAGTGACAAACGACGGAGCTTTGGGCATTCATGTAAAATTGGAAAATTTTCTCCGTTACAAAAGAAAAAGTACTTTCTATTTTGGACCAGACAAAAAAAGAAAATCACCTTTCTTATTTGGAATGAAAGTAGTGACCAAAGACAAAAAACCTTGATGAGTTTGTGGAGCAAGTTTGAACATTTCCGTATGATAAGAAGCTTATATTTTTTTTGGAAAAGGTTCATCTAGGCTTCGCCTAGATTACATCCTTAGCAATTTGGCCGTCTGAGACTAAGCCTGGCCACAAGGTGCGCACACCTGGACTCGAACCTGGGTGGATGGGATATTCCACCACATCCCCCTAGGACTTTTGCCAGTACACCACCACCCTTGTGGTTCAAGAAGCTTATATTCATGGGTTAGAAATTTGAGTGAATGCCTCTCTATCGTCATATAAAGCTAATATTAGTTTAGTAACTGTAGCAAAAATAACATGATAAAGTGAATTACCTGCGGTATAACAATTGCAAGGTTCAAAACTCCAATTGCCAATCCTGCACAGGACAACAAAACAGAGAAACTGTCAGAAGCACGATTTAAGCCTCTTTAATCTTTACTAGATTAAGAAAATAGAATCAACAGACGAATACAAACCTTGGCCACCTCCTGTATCAGCAGTTAAATCTGCCGTGACAGAGAAGGGAACACTGTAAGTTATCTGCAAAAGATTATGTGTGGACGCATGTCAGAAGCTTGTAAAGCAGAATAATAGTAAAAAAAAGCAAATCAAATGGGTTTAAGAGGATCCTTGATATAGTGATACTTACAGCAAGAGGAAGGCCCAAAATGGCAAAAACAGTCAAGGAAGCAGTCTTGACAGCCTCATTTCCTCCAAGAGCATTGCCAATCCCTTGAGATTCTTCAAGAGAAATTAAGGTAATGATGGCAGTGCCCGCCATGCAGGCAAACACAATAAAATTGCTTACTGCCCACACAAATTTTGAACCTATCCAATGACACATTGGTTCAATGAAGAAAGAACTGATACCAAGAACAACCTGTCACAAGAGAAATTGAAAATATTATGGTGAGAAATGATAAATTGGAAAAAAGAATAAAGTAAGTCGACGAACGCAGTCTTAAAAGACTTTGCAAGCACAATCTATCTTCACATCATTTTACTTCATCCAGTTATACGGTAAAAGGAATTACTTGTTGCCGAAAACACGTGCCTACAGATGCATTAACTAACGTCTTATAATCCCCAGAAGAGAACTTAATTACAAAAATGAATGATTCGATTGTGAGAAGTTGGAACCCTCTGTATCAAAAAATATTCATTATTGATTATCTAGAAAAACGTAAAATTGGTGCTCAATTTTGAGTTCTTACTGAATTCAATAGCAAACCAAATGCACCTTCTCTGACACCATCATCATAAGCAATGATTTCAGCAGCATCCCCCTTTGGGTCCCCGTGATAAACCTCTCTACCCATCCAATCTGTATCAAAAAGGAAAAAGGGAAACCACGACAACTGCAAAAATGAAAGGTGGACGTAAATATAAGTCCAAAAGTCATAGTTGATAAGGCCACAAACAGAACCTATCTTACAGCCATTGAACTCACCCATGTAAGAGCCATCACGGTAAGCACTGAATGCATCCCGATTGGCAAATGCCTTAAGCTGGTCAACAAGTTAACCAGGACTGCTCCAGGACTTTCACTAAAACTCTCGACTTGATCTTCCTTAATTATTGAGTCTTCATTCCTCACATTGTTATCCATCTCAAAAACTCTCTCAGGCATGACGCCCACTTTGTGATCAACAGCATTTTTCCGAGGTTTTGATTCTGAGTGGTCAAGACCATGCTGCTGAGTACCGTCCAGAAGAGGAGCAGCATCTGATAACCTGAGATGCTGTTTAGGCGCTAACGGAACCTCCTTTGCGAAGTAGAGTGTCACCATTGTGCAAAACATAAGAAAAAGCTGTGAAAACACCAAAGAAGTTCTCATATTACATAGTTAACCAACAGAATAATAAACAGCAAGACAGTTTGAGCTAAAACTAAGTAAAAGATATGTGGAGTGTAAAATAACAGTAATTAAAAGGCTTTATTTCTCTATGAAAACATTTTAGATGTTCAATCCCTAAATTTGTCACTCAACCAAACTAGAAGCGAACACCAAAAACACAGATACTGACAGTTGAGCAAATAGGAGATACTGTAGCTGGTGAAAAGATCTACATTTAACAAGATCACAACATAATGTTTCTAGAGCACTTGATAACACCAACAGGATCTACAATTAATATTCAGTAAGCGGAAAAAACCGATTCCAAAATTAACCACGTAGCAGCAGCCACAAAACATAGTTTTTTTTTAAGATGCTTAGGCTGCGTTTGGTACGTGGGACAGGACAGGACAGGACGGGACAAAACTTACTATCCCATGTTTGGCGCAGCATGGGACAGAACAGAA
>LUCG01146791.1:0-10570 GCA_001633085.1 Carthamus tinctorius
TGAGTCAACTCTGAAATACCTCTTTACATGTGGGTCCTAAGGAGCGGGTTCCTAGTGGGGTCAAGCGTGTTGCCGTTTATCAACCTTTTGCTTAACTCAAATATTCTATGATGTTTGATTTGTTGTGTCCAAGAGGATCTAGAATGTTTAATGAGTCTAAACCTAGTTTTCTTGATGGGGTGAGTCGATATAATCCAATGTTTGAGTCTTTATATGTTTCATTTTCAATAGAATGAAAGGTGTAGATGATCTAATACTAAACTGCACCTTCTAGAAAAATTACGAATTTTCTTATCCAAGCGTTTAGGCTAATTTTGTTCTCTAAATATTTCTCTCTGTTATATGTGTTGGCAGTGAAGATGGAGGTGCTAATTCCTAACGAGAATCGGGTGAGAAAGTATGCTACTAATGAAATAAATGAAAGACAAAAAGTTTGTGTTCTTGGCTGTGGAAGAAAGAGAAAGGTCCAAGAGCTTATAGATTCTCGAAAACGGGATGACCGGGAGTCATCAATCAAAAGGACAAGAACTCTGATCAAGAAAGAGACTCCCTGTGCACAAATTAAAGGTTTTCATGGTAGGAACATCGTTCAAAGTCGTGCCATTGTCTTGAAAAACCGTTTTTCTGATGACCTGAGGAAAGAAAGAGATGTAAATTCAGAAATAGATGTTGGTTCAACTCGAAAAGATAGAAACTTGATCAAGAAATGTAGGGATCAAAGAATTAAAGGGTTTCATGGGAGGTCAAAAAGCTCAATAAGCAAGAAAACATCTTTGAATTATGAAAACGACGTCAGTGACTTCAATGAGGATTATAACGAAGAAGAAGAAGATGATTTTGAGCTCAGTCCGTACCCGTCAAGAAGATATAATGCTTCAAAATACAACAGAAAAAAGGATCAAGATCCCAGCATTCCGAATGAGAAGTTACATTCTGAAATCAAAGATCAAGATGAAGGCGAAACTGAAGTAAACAATGAAGATGCATTTTTGAGGTCAGTAGATGAGTTGAATGATTTCGAGAGAAATGGAAAGGAGCCTCATAAGTGTCACCAATGTAAGAGAACCGATAGACAAATTGTTGTTCCTTGCACCAAGTGTAAAGAGAAGTTATACTGTACCCGGTGCATCAAGCAATGGTAAACCAAATGACAAATTTACCCTTAAATCCCGCTTTCAGAGTGTGGACCGTTTTTGTTTTCCAATTTTTGATCATATTACTGCCTACGTCCCAAATAAGTGTGCACAATAGAAATAACACATGGTTTTAGTTAGACTTGCATATTTAATTACACTTTTAGTTAACCATCTAGACAACTTTACTTATATATCTTACGATCTCTTAAAAATTTGTGCCTTAATTAAGGATAGATTTGGAAATTTAGTTATCTACTTTTGAAAGTGGACTTATTTATTGATAAATATGAATACAAATGTGGACACTTATTTTCGGCAGAGGGAGTATTTGTTTACATGATCTTTTTTTTTGGTCATGAACCAAATATATTTCTTAATTATTCAGGTATCCTCAGTTGTCAGAAGAAGAAATTGTGGAGCTATGCCCGTTTTGTCGTGGAAACTGCAATTGCAATGTGTGTTTATACTCGAACATTAAGGTTTGTGATGTGTTCTACAACGGAAAATGTGAACGAAATTCATGTGCTAACCAACTAACGTTGATGATATTTAAAACAGATGCCAAAAATGGAGTTTGATGATGATGTGAAGTTGCAGCATCTTCATTATCTAATCAACTCACTCCTTCCATTTTTGAAACAAATTCAGGAAGAACAAATGGAGGAGATAGCCATGGAAGCACTTACTCGAGGTAATCATTCGAAAGAAAATCTTGATAATATTTGTTTTCTCTCTAGAACTCGTGGGTTGGAGAGGGAAGTTTTTGCTAGCTTATTCTTTGACCTTAATAAAAAAGACTTGTTTGGTTAGCCACGAGCTAGCTTTTTGAAACATTACTTTAACTAGCGTTTCAATAAGCTCTAGGAGTTCTTTCTTCCTTTTTCCAATAATGCCTCTTCTATTTTTTTCAGTTACTTTTTCAATATGTCCTTTTAGGTTATTTTACATTGGTCTCTAGCTTATCAATTAGTTTTTACCAAACATTACTAGGTTATAAGCCAACAATATAAGCTAACAGCTAGCTTATCAGCTAGTTTGCCAAACATAGCCTTTGTCATTCCCTTGATTATTTCACAAAGAGTCCTTTCCATCATTGAAACCCGACACCTTAATGGTTGCTACATGGCTCGCCCCATTTTATAGAAAACCTCAACTTTAACAAAATTGTTTGTTTTCTGTGTAGGGGTTTCAAAGTCTTCAATCAAAATAAGGCAGACTAAGTGTAGCAATGATGAGCGCGTCTATTGGTGATTTTCTTATGACTAGCTTTGTGTGTTTGTACATACATATATATGTGGAGGAAAATTCCCTTAGGAGCCCGGGAATCACCCAATGCCCGCCATGTGTCCCTCTTCAGGATGAATATTCATCGTGAATAACACATTCATGATGAACATGGACGTCTTATTCATCATGAATGACACATTCATGATGAATGAATATGCTACAAGATTCATGGTGAATAACACGTGAAATTCCTGATGAATATACCACGTATTGCCCTGCGGGTGGTTCCCGGGTTTCTAATCAATTTTAGGTTCCTAATGGAGCCTTCCCCTATATATGTATGCATAAATGCATCCTCCTCAATACCTTATACTGTGCATATGCTTTTCTTCGGAGCAGCAACTACTGCTCAACGTCAATCATTGATCTTCATCGAAGTTGTTCAAAATGCTCATACGAGCTTTGTCTTAGTTGCTGTCGTGAAATACGGAAGAATGGCTTCCTTGACCAAAGAAAAGTAGATTTTGGGTACTATCACTATAGAGGTGCCGACTACATTCATGGCGGAGATGCGCTACCAGCCACTGTTCATGATAACATTTCAACCAGCCAATCTGGTTCCGCTACAAAATGGGTAGCTGAAAATGATGAAAGATTACGTTGTGCTCCAAAAGAAATTGGCGGATGTGGTAATTCGCTATTGGAGCTAAAGCGTATCTTACAAGAAGGCTGGATCTCAAATTTGGAAGCAAGAGCGGAATGTGTATTGAATGACTTGAGAATAGATCAACCAAATCTTATGTCAAGTTCGTTGGAAGCTAATCGTGATATGTATTTCAGAGCAGCTAACAGGGAAGGATCGGACGATAACTACCTATATTGCCCTATGTCCAAAGATGTCTCGAAGGAGGAGGAGTTCATTCGTTTTCGTCACCATTGGGCTAAGGGCGAACCGGTAATTGTCAGGCAGGTTTTGGAGCACACAACTGGTTTAAGCTGGGAGCCTATGGTTATGTGGCGTGCGTTGTGTGAACACGTGAATCCTGACGTTAGTTCAAACATGTCGGAAGTGAAGACTATTGATTGCTTGGCTGGTTGTGAGGTAATTCCGCTCTATCCCAAATTACGTGTCTATATTTCTATTTTAGTTTGTCAAATAAGAAGTGTCCCATTTGAAAGCAAGTGCCCACTTTCCAATTCTACCCTTGATTATGAGATGGAGAAATTCGTTGCTCCCTCTATTATTAAAGGTAAAATTATCATTTACCAATTATTAATTAAATAAGTGTCTACTTTCAAAAGCTAAGTGCCTGCTTCCCAATTCTATTATTATTAGATGGAGAAGTTCGTTAGTCCCTCTAATTTCAAGGGTAAAATTGTCATTTACCGATAATTAGTTTATGGCAGGAAAAGTTGACATATTATGTACTCCATCCCAAAATAAGTGTCCGCATTTCTATTTGTCTTAAATAAGGTGCTCTTTTGCAAAAGCGAGTGCCTGCTTTCCAATTCTGCCCTTAATTATGATATGTAGAAGTCCATTATTCCCTCTATTATTATGGGTAAAGTTGTCATTTACTTATAATTACACAACTGTGTACGTTTTTCATTGTGGACAAAGTTAGTACTCATCATAAAGGCTGCCTGTAATGTTTCGTTTTGAACCTTGGAATACGTTCTAATATGCAGGTTGAGATTAGCACTCGGAAGTTTTTCAAAGGTTACACAGAAGGAAGACAATATTTAAATTCATGGCCTGAGATGCTGAAGCTGAAGGATTGGCCCCCATCTGATAAGTTCGAGGACCTTCTTCCACGCCATTGTGATGAGTTCATTAGCGCATTGCCTTTCCGAGAATACACTGATCCAAGGGCAGGTTTTCTTAATCTTGCTGTGAAGTTACCACCTGATGTTTTGAAACCCGATCTTGGCCCAAAGACATATATTGCATACGGAATGGCCCAAGAACTTGGAAGAGGGGACTCCATGACCAAGCTTCATTGTGATATGGCGGATGCGGTATTATTCCAATTCTAACACTAGTATACCATCTTTCCCATGTCCCCTGTGTGTCGACCAATCACGTGAATGCACATCATCAGAGAGAGAGATTGAGGATATGAAGTTAAATAAATTTATATTTTCACGTGATTGGTGGGACAGGGAGGAGACTTGAGATTTGGGGACATGAGAATTTTGTTCGTTCAATGCCTTCTGCTATGCATTTAATATTATTATTTTTTTCTTGTTACCTTCCATTTACTTGCTTTTAAACTTGTGTAAAACTTACATTTCTTTCCACAAAATCTTTTTCTTAAAACCTTCATACGAGCTAGGGGTATTCACGGAAACAAACTCTTTACTCTTTGTGGTGGAGGTAAGATTACATGTACCCTCCCCAGACCCTAATACGTGTGGAGTTTACCTGGCTCGTTTGGTTTGATTTATTATAGTAATCAGGGGCCGATGTAGTGTATATATGTATGTATGTGTGTGTGTATATATATATATATATATTTGTGGAATTTCTTAGGTTGAAAACATAATTTTTTTAACTTTCTACCATAGTTCCCCCTAGTAGTTTCTCGTCTGCCCTCGTCAACCAAAAAAAACTTTAAATATCCCTTGAAACGGTGGATTAGGCTAAAAATACATTGGACAACTTTACAAGCATTTAATCTACCTTAGTCCTTAAAAGTGCCCCCGCTAGGAAAAAAATACCTGGATCCGCCACTGATAGTCATGTATAACGTTTATGGTATGTTGGTTAAATGACCTTTGTATGAGAATGCCACTGCATGACACTTTCATATACAGGAAAGGAGAAACGTGTCAGAAGATCATGGATTTAAAACACACTTGTCAAGAGGTCATTTAACGAAATAACCCCATAAATTTTGACGTGCTTAATGGTTCAGGTGAATATATTGACACACACCGCAAAAGTATCAATTAGCGACGAGCAACAGTTAGCAATTGAAAAGTTAAAGAGAAGACACCGGATTCAGGATGAAAGAGAGAAGAATGAAAATCTTGTTCGATGTGGTGATGGCTTCAATGGAAGAAAAGACGAATCTATCCCTACAAACGAGAGTACTATAAGTGAAACAGGAGTTTCATTGTATGATCTTCCTCCACACAAAGATATGGAGGACACAGGTGGTGCTCTTTGGGACATATTCCGAAGGGAAGATGTGCCGATGCTAGAGGAGTATTTATCTAAGCACTCAGAAGAATTTCGACACACCTATGGTTGTCCCGTTAATCAGGTATGTTTAGTTATATTTACGATCTTCAGTTTTTCGGTATATCTTAATAGTTTTTATATTGCTTGATAGGTAAATTCATGAAAATATAACATACTTTGTTCTGATTCCTATTTTGTGTAATGTTCTTCCAACCCTTCATTTTGCTACCTGGGATGTGACATCTCAAACATTCCTATATATTGCTAAATGCATATTACCTACTAATTTCCTCCTCACATCTATCAACATTGTGACTTATGTTTTACATTTTTAATATATGATTTGACCTAATTATGACGTAAATAGAGGTGAATATAGCAACACTCGTAGGTACCTTTTTTACATCTGAAATTATACTTCGGTTTGATTCCTATTTTTTGCAACATACTTTAGTTTAAATGTTTGAAGTATCACATTTGAGATTACTAAAATGAAGGATTTGAAAACACGTTGAATTTAATAGCAATCAGATAAAAGTACGTTGCATACTTGTATTTTCATGCAATCTTCCATTTATTTAATTTTATATATTTTTGTAGCCAATCCTTGAGAGGCTTGAATGATTTATGTAGGTTTATCACCCTATTCATGATCAAGCATTTTACTTGACTTTGGAGCATAAAAGAAAGCTAAAAGAGGAATATGGTTAGTATTCACCAACTTACACCTTACATTCCTAAATTTTAGTCCAATAAGCTCTTGGTATAGGGAAACAACCGGTGGTATTTATGGGAACGGCCTACCCTTTAGGGGTAGAGGTAAAGTTTGCATACATCCTACCCCTAGACTCTATCTGTGTGGGATATATTGACATCTGTTATTAGTGTTTGTAAGTTGTAGAAACTAATGTGATCGTTGTGAACCGTTTAGGTGTAGAACCATGGACATTTGAGCAACGGGTGGGAGAGGCGGTTTTCATCCCGGCCGGATGTCCACACCAAGTGCGAAATCTTAAAGTAAGTTTGGTTTCTCTGTTCTTTTTTATTTATGTGTTTCAGTTTTCACACGTTGTCACACTCGCACAAATATCATTTGTACAATTATGTAGTTCATGCATAGTTCAACTTAAGGGTTATTGTTCAATTAAGGAGAAAATGGTACGGGCCAAACGCATTAGGGGGCGTTTGGTTCATGGGATTTGAAGGAATCTGATGGAATTGGAATGAACAATTCCTTCCTTGGCCTTGAATGGATTGGATTCCACCGAATTCCTCAATTGAAGGATTTGATTATTCCTTTACAGAAGTATCTGTTATTGAAGCAAGAAAGTACGGAAATGAGGTATTTTGGTCATTTATCGCTATTTCGTTACATTTCCGAAGTTTTATTCTAAGAACCAAGAGACAAGTTTCAATTCCTTTGATATATTTCATTCAATTTATTACCAACTAAAATGAGCAGTCAACCCTGATTCAATTCCATTCCATTCCAGTTCCTTTAAGTTCCAAATCCTTTTAACACATTCCTTCAATTCCAAAAACATTATGCAAACCAAATGCCCGCTTAATCTCCTTCATACACTGCTTAAAAACGAAAAAGTTATAAAAATTCAGGCCTTATTTTGCGACCTCCCTCAAGCCGTGTGGCTACTCACTACCCTCTCTCTTTCGGG
Source organism: Carthamus tinctorius (assembly GCA_001633085.1). Lineage (NCBI taxonomy): Eukaryota > Viridiplantae > Streptophyta > Magnoliopsida > Asterales > Asteraceae > Carthamus > Carthamus tinctorius. The sequence continues at coordinate 7,224 of LUCG01146791.1, forward strand.
TCAACATGTTGACCATCTTTCCTTTTGGCATATACCGCCCTGTTTATTCGAGTCAAACTCTCTTTCTTTCTATCGGGAACATCTACCAATTTCTCTCTCAGCTTTGCATTATGGATTTCCTCTCTTTCATCTGCGCATGCTTGTTCCCAAAGCCAGTACCAAGACTACAGATCGGTTGGACGAGTAATAAATAAAACAAAGTATAAAAGTTCATAGACCACCGCCACAATGTTCCATAAGGGTTGATATGGGCCACCGCTCAGTTATTGGGCCAGCCCTCACTATGGAAGGTGGACGTGGACCATAAGGATTTTTGCACCCGATGGGAATCGTACCTGACCCAAGGTGCACCACCAACTTCAAGAAAGCAACCAGACAAACCTCCGGAGGTCTTTCAAGGACTTGAACCAGTGACCATGCCTTGTTAGTTGAGCTACCCCAAAGGGTTAGTGGAGCCTAACGTTGTTAGGCATGAAATTGCGTTCGGTGTTTTTCTTTGTGATGGTTGGATTCGATCCAGTTGAAGGATTCAAGGTTGTAACATCCGTCCCACATCGGTTGGATAGGTGAACAAAACATGCCTTGTAAGGGTGTGGATGCCTCTCTTAGCATGAGGCTTTTTGGATGGAACTTGTTCCATGTCAGAAACAAAAACCGTGCGCTGGACGTTGGTTAAATCGAGAGGCAAAGCGGACAATCTTGTGTTAGGGGTTCTGGGGGCGTTACAAAGGCCCGTGCAAAAGCTTATCAGGGAATCTTGCAAGAAAAAAATGGTAAATCGGGGGATTCCCATGCCGTCAATGAACGATTAGGATGTTGGGTGTATATAGCGAGTAACCCCTCCGACTAATGTAACGTGCATTAGAAAACGTGAGCCCGGTTTGTGACTTACGAGCAAATTCGATAATAACGCTACGTTGGTTATGGAGTTGACCGTTGTGCAATCAGAATGGTCGTTTGGTGTCAAGACATGATAGAACAGAATATGACTAATTGTTTAGCGTTTGGTAAGGCATGCTAGACAAGACAGAACACATAAAATGACCAATTTACCCCTAATGAGTTGTTTATATATTTTGATTAATTATGTAATTGATTAACTTATAATAAAATAAATATGTTTTTATAACAAACTATAACATTAGAAAGTTTTTGTCAAGACGATTAATGACACCAAAATAAAACATTTTAAGTAGTTTCTAATTTTTATTTTATACTTTATATATATTGTTTTTAATTAGTTATTAACATTTAATAGATTATATAAATCAACCAAAATATGAAAATTATATAAAAATAAGTTTAAAAAGCATAAAATACAATAAATAAAATTTTAGAAATCAATAAAATGTAAAAAGGCATATTTGATATTTTAGAGGAAAATTAGATTTTATTTTAGGATTATATGTAAAACATAATAAGCTTGTTACATGGGGTGGGGGTAGAACATGTTTGTTCCACTCCATTCCACTATATTCCTATCTGATTCACATATAAGTTTTGCCAAACATGGAACATTGATCTTTGTTCTGTTCAATCCTATCCAATGTATCAAACACGTCCTAAAGAAGGGTGTTTGTGAGATTGGTTGGGGTGTTATATAATTTTCCTCAATGAGGTTTGTCTACCGTCCTGGTTGCACAACCCAACGTAGCGATGTTGTTTTATTGCATGTTGGGGGGCAATTTTGAGCTTTTCTCTAATTTTTGTACAGTTGTACATTGTATATAAGTCATAAGGTGTATGGGAGAAGATATCAAAACCACAAACACAAGAAAACGTTCTTGATATTCACTATAATTCGTGATTTTGATATGTTATTATTATTATTTTGCTTTGCGTTTTCTTCTACTTCATTTCTCTCTCTCATTTTTGTGTTATTACTTGAAAAATGGCATCCAACAATTCCGGTGATGTATCCCACAATGACAATGGCAATGGCGATGATCCATTCAAAGATCCCGTTGTCCAAGTTCTTACTGAACATGGTCGAAAGTCCGAAATTTGGAATTCAGGTGATTCTGCAAGCTCGAAAAGGAGCACGATGCAAATTGTGTGACGCTCTTGTAACGGCTGAAGGAATTTAACCTTTGGAGTTGAGAAGTGCACTCGAAAAACATATCCGATGTTAAAGGCCATGAAGGGGGAATTCTACTGAACCCATCCTCGATAAATAAGGTGGATTTTGGATGTATGATGTGGCTTTTAACCGAAGAATGACAACACCGTGTGTCATTCCAGAAGGAATGCCATTCAGGCTCACTGGGATCAGGACTCGACAAGACTGATTTTGACTACGTCTACATTGAGGTTTAAATGAGAATGACAAAAGGATTGAGAAATGAGAGTAGAGATTAGACCATGAGCAAAATTATACAAGGGTTGTGATTAAAAGTATGGTTACAACAAGTATACCAAAAAATAGGTGAGATATAATAAATATTATAAGAGTCAAATAAATTATACCAAAAAGAAACAAAAACAAAAAAACAAATATATTATTAACTTTATTCCGACATGACTATTATATAATTTTAGTATGTTTATTTTATGTCATTCTCATTTGAAGAAGGGATTACTTGATGAATTTAGCTATTTATGTAATTCGAAGGCTCTTATGAGAGAAGAGTCGAAGTGAAAAGGGTAAGAAAGAAATCCGAACCATTGATCACTTTTAATCTGAAACCTAGTTTATGAATTGCGCTTGATAGGAATTGATCCGGTGCATCTCGTCTCTGTGTATCTTATCCTAATGTACATCCGAGGATAAACATCCCTTCTTACTATTAGGCAAAAGGTTGACTGACAACGCCAACTGGGCTGTCAACAGTGCTGTGGCGGATTGGTTATCGCTCGGGGGGTTCATAGCGCCCTAACCGAGTTCGAGCCTTCCCGTGCGCATGCTTGGGGACATTTAAGTGGGGTCATGTTTAGCCCCCAAAATTGCCGGGGATTAGTCGGGTTTTGGCCCGGACACCCTTCCAACAAAAAAAAACACCAACTGGGATTGATATGGAACCGCCTTCAATGATACAATTTAATGAGACCTCTTTTTGGCTTACTAACTGGGGAGGTTAGTAGGAGGTTCGAGATCGAACCTGAGAATGTCTTACATTCGGGCAAAGTCATCATACCTTTGTGCCAACTAAGCTACATGCTATATTATTAACGAAATACTCAAAATGTAGCTTTTTAGAGCTTCTTTTTCTTGCTTCAATAAAATCTTTAGAAAATACTTTCCCCGCCCAGGCCTCGGATTTTGATATATTGGGGGTCCTTGAGCCCTAGCCGCAATACTCGTTCTTAACCATCCATACCAAGGGCTCGTTTGGTTTAACAAAATGCTT